>ONZH01021647.1:0-102742 GCA_900303285.1 Rhinella marina | reverse complement strand
TCCTCTCCTTATATATAGTATATATCACCGGTCCTCTCTTATATAATGTAAATATACCGGGTCCTCCCTCATATAATATATGTATAATTACTGGGTCCTCTCCTTATAAGTATATGTATAATATACCGGGTCCTCTCTTATATATAATGTAATAATATACCGGTCCTCTCCTATATATATTATAAAAAGGGTCCTCTCCTTATATATATGTATTATCATATATAATATACCGGGTCCTCTCCTTATATTGTTAAATATACCGGGTCTCTCCTATATATAATATGTATAATATACCGGGTCCTCTCCTTATATATATGTATAATATACCCTTTATATACATATATATTATAATATAGCAGTAGCGGGCATCTACTGCCCACTCTGTCTCTCCGATATAGACGACCCGGCATATTATACATATATATGGAGAGAGGACCTGGCATGCATATACAGTGGTCCCTCAAGTTCAATATTAATTGATTCTAGGACGACCATTGTATGTTGAAACCATTGTAATTGGTTCCAAAGCCCCAAAATGGCATCCAAGATAAGAGAAAATGAAGATTTAAGAATCATAAGCAGATAACTAAGACAGATAAGACAAGTCCTTACATATAACAGTCAGGAATAGCCGCTAACTAGTAACTAATACAACTATTTTTACAACTATTTAAGTGACGTTTATTGGTTGGATCTGAGTCTGAGACATTGTATGCTGAATCAGGTTTCAACTTACGATGGGTCAGAAAATACCATTGTATGTTGAAAATATTGTATCTTGAGGGATCATTGTATATATATATTGTATAATATGCTGGGTCGTCCCTATATATAAATATATTTATATATATATATATGCTGGGTCCTCTCTCTCTCTATATATATATTATGCCGGCTTGTCCATTTATATATGTGTAATATGCCCTGTTGTACCTTTAGGGTGCCTTCACACGCTGCAGAATATTCAGCCAGAAAATCAGCAGGATTGTTATGGATTTTTTGGTGTGAATTATGAAAAACTGAAGAATAATAATCTACATCTCCTAGCAATCAGTGAAAATTGCATTTGGATGCTTTCAATTTTTCAAGAAAGCCCTATTCACTTCTATGAAGCCAGATCACAATATAGAAAATGCTGCAATTTTTCCTGAATGCAGAGATCGTGTGTGAAAAACATTCACTACACTTATTGCATCCGGACGGAAAAGTCGCAGTGGGTTTTGCCATGTGGAGTTACTAAAAACCAGTCTATGAACCTGGAAATACATTTTTTTACCATGACGTTCCTGGCACTAGATTATCTTTGGCAAGAAAAGAGTGATTCTGGACTGAGGTGCTGGCACAGTGTTACATTGGGTGCACCTTTGGAAAAAGCAAAATTAAAGGGTTAGACAATGTTGATGAGGAAAAGGTCTTTTTTGAGCGATCCTCGATCAAGCTCAAGGAACTAATTGACTCTGCTTTAAAACTTAAGGGTGATCCTGAATTCAGTAGAAGAGAAACCGCTTTACAAACATCGGTTGATAGGTTTCAGAATCTACTGAAGGAGCGTAAGCACCGTCAATTTGTCCGTGATCTGGCAGAATTCCGTGAAAACCGGGCCTATCAGACTGTAAAACAGCATACACCCCCCTCTGAGTCCGAGATTTCTTCTTCGGACTTTGAAGTGTCGGAATCTGATCTTAATTCAAACCAGAGAAGTGTCCAGTCCTTTAGGGGGCGATCTTCTAGAAGAGGCAGGAATAGAAGATGACAGGGGAGAGGAAGAACAACGAGGGGAATGGGAAGAGACAGTGTCCCTCCTTCTCAGCCCTCCTCCTCCTTTGGTTCATCTGTGAATTCAGTTTCCACAACACAGCCCCATTTTTTAGCAAAGGAGCCACTTCCGTATCAACTACGCGATCGTCCGAGGACAGCCTTTGGGGACAAGGAAAAGAGATTGTCAATTTATCTTCAAGGCCACTCTGCGATGTAGAGATTAGCCTTTTAGAAAAAGGTCTGTCTTTTGTCCCTAATACACGATTTAATGCATTCACATGGGTGAAGGATCTACACCTCTTTATTAGGAAGCTTAAGTGGCATAAATTTATAAAAAAATACAGATAGACAGACCTGTGAGAAATTGGGAATTTCAACCATCGATCTTCCGGATCTCAATATATTTCTGGACTTGCTTGATGAAGGATCAAGGGCACCAGGTCAGGGTCCATTTACAAAACTCAAACCTAAGAGCAAGAGGCTACCGCCACCGATGAACTCCGATCACCTCGATATCTTTCTGGAAATGGCTATGCGCGATATTGAGAGGATAGGAGGTTCATCGCGTCCGGTTCAGAATTTTTCAAAGAGAGAGTTAGATGCCTTAATTCAACTGGAAAGAGATGACTCGATAGTTATTAAACCAGCCAACAAGGGGGGCAACTTAGTCATTATGAATAACTGTGAGTACCGTCAGATGTGCCTGAATCTTCTAGCTGACGTTGAATGCTATCGGATCTTGCCATCAGATCCGACGTTGCCTTTCCTGTCGGCTCTTCAGGATTTATTACAGGATGCTCTTGATAAGGGATGCATTAGTAAGGATGAATTTCGTTTTATGCTGCCAGGTCCACCCCGTGTTGCTACCTTTTATGGACTCCCCAAGATCCATAAGGGGTTATCCCCCTTAAAAGGCCGCCCTATAGTATCCGGGGTGGACTCACTTACCCAGAACTGTGGTATCTATCTAGATCAGATCCTAAGTCAATATGTCTTGGCTTTACCATCCCATACTCGAGATACTATGGATTTCTTGAGAAAGATTGAAACCCTTACTATTGACTCCTCGTGCATCCTCGCAAGCATCGATGTTGAGTCGCTCTATAGCTCGATTCCCCACTCCCAAGGCCTAAGGGCAGTCTCTCATTTCCTAAAGACGAGGGGGACTCAGTTTTATAATCATAATCAGTTTGTGATCAACTTACTTGAATTTGTCCTGAATCACAACTATTTTTTGTTTGATGGACTTGTTTACCACCAGCTCAGGGGGACAGCTATGGGGAGCCCATGTGCTCCCTCATATGCTAATCTCCTCCTGGGCTGGTGGGAGGACCTCATAGTCTTTCCAGATGACTCCGTTTGGTGGACGGATAAAATTACCTTCTGGTCCAGATATATAGACGATGTCTTCATAGTGTGTAATGGTGATCAGGATCAATTTAGGGACTTCGTGGATATGTTGTATACTAACAGTATTGGCCTCTTGTTTACCTTCAAACTGGGCTACGATAAAATCACATTTTTAGATGTATCGGTGACTAAACAGGGGGAGAAATTGATGACTAAGATTTATCGTAAACCTATAGCAACAAATAGTCTTCTCCACTGGTCTAGTCACCATCCCATGGCCCAGAAAAGAGGAATTCCGAAAGGCCAGTATCTGAGGATTAGGAGGAACTGCACTGATCTGGAAAATTTCCATCATGAATCTAAGAACCCACAATCCAGATTCAAACAACGAGGCTATCCGAATGCTGTTTTATCGGAGGCCTTTAAATATTCTCTTGATCAGGATAGGGATTGTCTCCTAGTCCCAAAGAATAGTGAGACGAAACAACGAGGCCCCATCCGCATCATTTCCACCTATGATAATGCCTGTCAGGACATTAGAAAGGTATTGAATAAATATTGGCCTATTCTTTTAATGGACCCTGACCTTTCTGACGCTATCAACACCTACTCCAGTATAACTTACCATAAAGGGAGAAGTCTACGCGATAGACTAGTTCATAGTCACTATTCCAGTCCAAGACTGGTTGGGACTTGGCTGGGTAGGAGACCCAACGGTATGTTCAAATGCGGGAATTGCAAAGCATGTAGATTCATCCGTAAAACAAAGAACAATATCTGTTCAGTCACTGGTCAGGGATATGATATCAGAGACTTTGTCAACTGTCGCACAAAAGGGGTGATATATTTATGTCAGTGCCCATGCCCACGGGACTATGTGGGCAAAACCTTTAGAGAACTACGACGGAGAGTCCTTGAGCATGTCAACGATGTGGTCAACAAACGGAATACACCTGTTGCTGATCACGTTATTGAAACCCATGAGGGTAAACCGGAGGTGCTGAGTTTTTCAGTACTGGAGGTCGTTCGTGAATCCCAAAGAAGAGGTGACTGGGACCAACGCATCCTGCAGAAGGAATGCGAATGGATATATCGCTTTAGGTCCCAGTGGCCTCTTGGGCTTAACGAGCGACTTACCTTTTCTTGTTTTCTCTAACCCTTAGCGTCTGTTTTGAGCCTAAGTTATAACTTTTTCTCTTTTCATTTATAAACCCTTATTCATGCTTTACGACCATCCATAACCAGCCTTTAGTATTGATGCGGGAAGCATCTTCTGTGATGGTCAATCATAATTAGTTATCGACTGATGATATATTTTAAAAAAAAGGGGGGGGTCTGTTTATCCTGAACCTCCCCAATCCCTCCCCATTTTTCTCCGTCCCACCCCCTTCCCTCCCTCACCTTATTTCCTCATGTATCTTGTCACCTACCCCTCTTGTTACTTTACATTCTGGCCCGTTCCTTCCGATTCATGAGGCATGGTATATTCATTTATTGATACTTGATTAATACCCAGGGCGATCCCTTTTAGTCGATGGTTCATTAGACATCTGTATAATATCGGGACTGGGCACTGTTGAATTTTCAGCCTGCAACTACTAATGGACCAATGACCGCCTGGGTTGCTGAATGGATATGGATATAGGCCCGGTCATCAATACACCTGGCTACCCTATAGACTTGGGAGATCGAGACCCGATACTGGGGTCCACGTGAGTGGTCTTCTGACCGACATGTTTTTACCTGCCACTGTTTACCAATTGTAATATCTGGGCAATGTATTATCACATAAACATGTTAAAAAGGTCTGTATTACCTCCCTTTTTTTCTTAGACTATCGGTCAGTGAATTCATTCCTTTTGCTCCTAACGTATCTGGGCAACATATATGATAAAGCCATTTGTACCGCCTATATATGAACTATTTCACCTTTTTTTGGCTATTATCTATTATGAAATATCTAAGAATCTAAGTGGTGATTCGCATGGCCCCTCACTGTTGCATAAGGGTCCGGCCTTTTATTTGTTTGCTGGCTTGGCGACTATCTTGTTATCGCCATTTGGGGGCTTTATATAAAACCTTTACATGTTGAGCATCATTTCGAGCAGTTTATCATTTTGGGCACTTTTTATGATTATAGATTTTGTATTATATCTGCATTTTATATATCTCCTTCTGATAACCATGAATCTCTATTTATGAATCAACTACTATAGCACACCTTCCCGTATTAACCCCTGATGAACCTCAGACGAGGGGAAACGCGTCGGGTTTAGTTACCGGGTATCCTGTGAGGGAGAGACAAGGGATAGACAGGGCAGGCTCGAGACCAGGGAGCATCCACCCTTAGGATCCGTCCCTGGGTTGAGGGGTAGTGGCAGGAACTGTAATAGGGATTGTCATTTCCCCTACCTCTGACCCGTAGATTACCATATATCCCTGTCTACCCCATGGTATATGTATCTTTACTTTTTTATTTTTGATTTATTGTTCTTGATATCTACATTGATGAGAGGTGTAGGTTTTGTAGCATATAGTTTAGCAATAAGATATCCATTTTTATTTCAGTGCATATTAAATGTTACGTTTTAATTATCCAGCTTTTCTGTGAACCGGTTAGACAATGTGGCCAGATCGCTAGGATATGCCCCCATTGTCTGATAGGTGCGTTATATATCGAGAACGGAGTGGGGAAACTTGAGGAGGGCGCACTGCGCATGCGCAGCCGCCCTCCATTCATTTCTATGGGGCCGCCAAAAATAGCCGAGCACTGACTCGGCTATTTCCGTCGGCTCCATAGAAATGAATGGGAGCGGTGGGCGCGCATGCGTAGTGCGCTCCCATTCATTTGTATGGGAGCAGAGGGGAGCTCCCCACTCCGTTCTCGATATAGTTGCGTGTCTCAGTGGTGGGACCCACACCTATCAGACAATGGGGGCATATCCTAGTAATATGCCCCCATTGTCTAAGATGGGAATACCCCTCTAATGGATTTCCTGTTTCCTAAGGGTCACAAATCTTCCGCTGTTTTGCAACATCATTTTCCAGCAATATTGCACACTGGGCAAACCATACATTGTTCTGCTGGATACACCATGAACATTTACTTTCTTTGTACCAGCTGCCAGCTAATATTCAGAGGTTACTTTTCACATTTTTTAGCTGGCGATATTAACAAAGGCGCTTTTTACTAATGACATGTAGCACAGTGAAGACAAACAGTGCTCATTCTTTGTAAACCACCATCGCTTATTTTCCATATTTGTATCTGTGTACGGCAACATAGACATCTAGTGGCTGTTCTGGAAAATGCAGTCGTAGTGGTACTGTGCGGTTCTAATGTTGCTTAATCTAACTTAGGGTATAGGTGTAGGGTTTAGGACAAACCAGCTTTCTATGCCAGACTGTAACATAGTAACATAGTTTATAAGGCCGAAAAAACACATCTGTCCATCCAGTTTGGCCTGTTATTCTACAAGTTGATCTAGAGGAAGGAAAAAAAAACCCTTTGAGGTAGAAGCCAATTTTCCCCACTTTAGGGAAAAAAATTCCTTCCCGACTCCAATCAGGCAATCAGAATAACTCCCTGGATCAACGACCCATCTCTTGTAATTACAACCTGTAATATTATTACCCTCCAGAAATACATCCAGGCCCCACTTGAACTCTTTTAGTGAACTTACCATCACCACCTCCTCAGGCAGAGAGTAACATAGTCTCACTGCTCTTACTGTAAAGAATCCTCTTCTATGTTTGTGGACAAACCTTCTTTCCTCCAGGCTCAGAGGATGTCCCCTCATCACAGTCACAGTCCTGGGGATAAATAGATCATGGGAGAGATCTCTGTACTGACCTCTGATATATTTATATATAGTTATTAGATCTCCCCTCAGTCGTCTTTTTTCTAAAGTGAATAAGCCTAGTTTTGATAATCTTTCTGGGTAATGTAGTCCACCCATTCCAGTTATTACTTTAGCTGCCCTCCTCTGAACCCTCTCCAGCTCTGCTATGTCTGCCTTGTTCACAGGAGCCCAGAACTGTACACAGTACTCCATGTGTGGTCTGACTAGTGATTTGTAAAGTGGCAGGACTATGTTCTCATCACAGTCATCTATGCCTCTTTTGATGCAACCCATTATCTTATTGGCCTTGGCAGCAGCTGTCTGACACTGGTTTCTACGGCTTAGTTTGCTGTTCATTAAAATTCCTAGGTCCTTTTCCATGTCAGAGTTCCCCAGTGCTTTACCATTTAGTATGTACTGGTGACTTGCATTATTCCTTCCCATATGCATAACCTTACATTTGTCAGTGTTAAACTTCATCTGCCACTTCTCTGCCCAAGCCTCCAGTCTATCCAGATCCATCTGTAGCAGTGTACTGTCCTCTTCTGTGTTAATTACTTTACACAGTTTCGTGTCATCTGCAAAAATTGATATTTTACTGTGCAAGCCTTCTACAAGATCATTAATAAATATATTGAAGAGAATAGGGCCCAATACTGACCCCTGTGGTACCCCACTAGTGACAGTGACCCAATCTGAATATGTGCCGTTAATAACCACCCTCTGTTTTCTATCACTGAGCCAGTTACTTACCCATATACAGACATTTTCCCCCAGTCCAAGCACTCTCATTTTATATACTAACATTTTATGTGGTACCGTGTCAAATGCTTTGGAGAAGTCCAGATATACGACATCCATTGATTTGCCGCGGTCCAGTCGAGAACTTACCTCCTCATAGAAACTGATTAAATTGGTTTGACATGACCGATCCCCTCATGAAGCCATGCTGATATGGAGTTATTTGCTTATTTTCATTGAGGTACTCCAAGATAGCATCTCTTAGAAAACCCTCAAACAGTTTACCCATGACAGATGTTAAACTTACTGGCCTATAGTTCCCGGGCTCTGTTTTTGGACCCTTTTTGAATATTGGCACCACATTTGATATGTGCCAATCCTATGGAACACTCCCTGTCAGTATAGAGTCCTTAAATATCAGAAATAAGGGTCTGGCGATGACATTACTTAATTCTCTTAGGATACGGGGGTGTATGCCATCTGGTCCTGGCGATTTGTCTATTTTAATCTTTTTAAGACACAGCTCTACTTCTTCCTGGGTCAGACAGGGCACTTTTAATGGGGAATTTACTTTTATATTCTGCATTTCATCTGACAGTTTATTTTCCTCAGTGAATACAGTGGAGAAAAAGATATTTAATAGCTTTGCTTTCTCCTCATCGCTCTCTGCAACTCCCCCCTCATGACTCTGTAAGGGGCCGACACCTTCAGGTTTATACTTTTTACCATTTATATAATTGAAGAACATTTTAGGGTTAGTTTTACTCTCTTTGGCGATTAATCTCTCGGTCTCTAGTTTGGCTGCTTTTATTTGTCTTTTACATATTCTATTTTTTTCCTTATAGTTTTTCAATGCTTCCTCGCTCCCCTCCTGTTTTAGTGATTTAAATGCTTTCTGTTTGTAATTTATTGCTTTCTTTACAGCTCTATTTATCCACATTGTTTTTTTCTTGTTCCTTAACCTTTTATTCCCATAAGGTATGTACCTCTCACAATTGGAAGGTTATTATATTATGGTCACTATTTCCCAGGTGTCCCCCGACCTGCACATCTGTTGTTCTGTCAGGTCTATTGGTTAATACTAAGTCCAGTATGGCCGTCCCTCTAGTCGGGTCCTGAACCAGTTGGGAAAGGTAATTGTCTTTGGTTATTTCCAAGAACCTGTTTCCTTTATGAGATATACAGGTTTCAGTTTCCCAGTCTATATCTGGGTAGTTGTGTGATAGCCTTTGTCCTGCTCGAGGAAGCACCTTCTTATATAAGTGCAGGGGTCTATATGGGAGGCAAGGCCAGGAAGAAAATAAACTAGTCATAGATCGGTAGCCACAAAACTAGGAAAACTGTGGAAACAGACTTACCGGGTCAAACCAAGCTAAGCCAAAACAAGAACCATAAATCAGAGTCAGAACCATGCCAAAGTCAAAACCAGGAGAGTGGGCAGGGTAGACTAGAAGTAGAAAAACGAGATACTATACCAAGCCAGGGTCAAAACCAGGAAAGTACATCAGGGTCCATATCATCAGACTATAATCAAGGTCAGGGTCCAAATCAGAGGTCAAGAATCTGGTATAGAACAAGCAGTTGTTAGGCCTGGGCCTTCTGCCATACCTCCCGCTGTTCCACTTGTCATAACCCCAGCATCTTCTGCCTGTTGCTGTCTCCGCCAGATGGGGCAGACGCCCGCGTGCCAAATGCGTCCTCCGGCCACCCTGCCTCTGTGCTTCATCCCATGCTGGCATCCACTGGGCGGAGTTGCACGTTTAAATAGCAGCTTCCTCTCATAGGGAAGTTGCCTGAGCGTTGAGTTACTAACGATAATAGCGAAGGTGTTCTGTTTTGACCTTCTGTGTTTGACCCGGCATGTTTTGACCATTCTGTTTGCCTGTCGCCTACATTGACTTATGTACCTGTTTGACCTTGAGCTTGTGTGATCCACTGTTCCAAGGTAGTATCTGACCTCAGGCTTGCCTCTCACCACTCTTCAGCTTCTGCCTCTGACTATCATCATCATCTGCTGCCTTAACTTCAGTCTTTTCAGCAATACCACTTCTCACCACCATGTCTGCTATAGGACTCAGTTCACACTTACTGCGGTTCTAACCACAACATGAGCTTTTTGAGTGTTGCGTGTTGTTGGTTCAGTTTCTCACTTTCTTTCTTGCTGCATTCTGTCTCCTGTGAGAGTGCTGAATAACACCCTAGGGGTTAGTGGCTGCCATACCTTGGTTGATACAGTATCTCTTATTTGACCAGCGGGTCCCACCTACTGGTCGTAACAGCAATAGAGGGCTAGTGAGGTTATCCAGAAGACAGTACTAAGCGCAGGCAACCTGTGGCCAGCAAATTACCAGTTTAAATAAATCACGCTTCCCAGTCACGTAACACGTCCGGCATCATATGACCGGTGATGTCAGTGCGTCAGACATGCCAGCATAAACTCTAATTGACTGGCACTCCTGCATAGCCTAGGTGCCCTGACAACTGGATTCCGGTGGCACTACCTGCAGAGAAGTGCACCCCGGAGCATGCATGACAATAAGTTTAAAAAGTGGAAAAATGGTCTTTTTAAAGCACCTTTTTTAAATTATGTTCTCTTTCCACAGTGGTTGTTTTGATGTTGGAGGTGTATGGGTTATTGTTCTCGGGGGCTATAAGCTTCAATATGGTGTTCAATGTATTTATTTATTTTTTTTAGTTATTTTTATGTTGTCTTTTTTAATTTTAGACTTTGTGCCCCCATAAGGTCTTTTTACTTTTTGATTGCTTGATATTATGATTTTTTTTGTCAAGGTGACCAAAAATGGCTGTTCTGGCATAGTTTTTTTTTTTTTTTTTTGTTAAGGCATTCACCTGACAGGGTAGATCATGTGATATTGTTATAGAAGAGGTCATTATGAATGTAGCAATATCAAATATGTCAACTTTTTTTATTTTCATTTTTACATAATAAAAGCATTTAAAAAAGAATCATGTTTTTGTGTTGTCCTTTTCTAAGATCTAGATGGCAAGACACGATATTCCATAAAGTGCACTCAATTATATTATGTGGCAAGATAGTCTAAAATCTCACAGCGACATATAATTTAAATCAAGTATCAGTCCATTTGCAAAAGTGCAGAATTCGAATGCTTATCAGGTCATAGCATAACATGTATAGAAAGATGAGATCTGCACACCCTCTTCAGCTGGGTGCTCATAGAGGACAAAATGTCACTGTATATCAGAAGGAATCTATGGCACACCAGTGATGTTCACTTTAAATGTTCTTTATTCACATATGAAAATTCATATAGTTCATAATTTTTAGTCCGGAGAAATTAATAATGTATATACACCAAGTACTTTGCCGACGTTTCGGTCAACTCGACCTTTGTCAAGGAATCTGGAGAAAATGCAAAAATTATATACTTAGCACTTCATTATAAAATATGTTATTGCTCATAGTTTCAAAGGGAATCCAATGTTCTTATTAATTAATAATGAATAAATATATAAATGTTTAAATATTGTAGTTAGGGGTATATCTTTGCAATATACTGGTCCACCTATTCAGGAAGTGGAATCCTTTATGATAAGTCATATACCGTATATAATCACAGGGACAAGTGAAGCTATCTATGGTCAACATAAAGATAAATCTATACAGTCATTAAAGTATTCAAAGTAGCAGCGATTTGAGAAGATGTTAGGGAAATTACCTTGGTATTACTCGTTACATGTATGCTCCGGGGTCGGACGCCACTAATGCGTGCAGTCTCCCCGGTAGTGGGAATGTATGGGCTCTATGTAGGGACATAAAATCACGTGACTAGAAGCGTGCGGTCACGTGACCGGGAGCGCGCATGCGCTCTCGGTGTCCAAATGATAGTATGGGCAAAAAACTATGGGCAAAACCATAAAGCAGGAGGAAAATGTAGAATACTTATTGTATCTTATACCAAATATAGGACCCTGTTAACAGCTATGGAATAATATAAATATAGAAGGTCACAAAATCTAATTTGTGTGTATCAATATTAAACTCTTGCGTACAAAGCATTACACCTATATGTATTTATATATCCCTTGTATATATGTATATCTCCATACCTTTAGATAAGAGCAAGCTAATGATCACTTAGACCAGGCTAGTGGTAAAAAGGGAGGGGAAAAGGAGAGGGGGGGGAAAGGGGGGGAAAAGGGAATAGGGGGGGGGTTATTCTCACCCATGAAGACCATAGAAAAATTAGAATATGTCCCCACTAACGAATCTGTAAGGAAAAATATATAATGGGTCAGAATAGAACAAGTACTTGGGGGATAATGTGTCCAAACGGTGGATCCAAAAAGACTCCCTTTGGCGTAGGATCAAGGCCCGGTTTCCGCCTCTCCGTGGAGTCTCAATCTGTTCCAATACTTGAAATCGTAAAGTGGAGATTGGATGTTTGCACTCCTTGAAATGTGCTGGGATAGGTAGAATTAATTGATTTGTTCTTATGGTAGATTTATGTTTGGAGATTCTATCTCTCACATGCTGTGTTGTTTCTCCGACATAAATTAAACCGCAAGGGCACTTGATCAGATATACGACATGTGTGGTGTCGCATGTAAAGTATCCTTTAACTGGATATTTAACTCCTGTGTATGGATGTGTAATGGTATTGCCCTTTATTATGCTCGAGCACTGAGCACAGTGCAAACAGGGGAAGGTGCCCATTTTAGGGGTACCGAGAAAACGCTGTCTAGGAGTTTTAGTAAGTGGCCCAATATCAGCTCGTACCAAATAATCCCGTATATTTCTAGTACGTTTGTAACTAGTCAAGGGTGAGGATTGGAATTCCGGTATCTGTGGGTATGCTTGACTCAAGATATGCCAGTGTCTTTTAATCGCATGTTGGATCCGAGGGGACAGTGCATGGTATGTTAGTATGCATGGAATCCTGTTGGAAGTGGTAGTATTTTCCCCTCTCTTGGTGGTGGGTATTAATGTTAAGGAGTGTTGTGGGTAACCTCTCTGTGTGAATTTTGTGGTCATTTCCTCCAATCTCTTATGACGTATATCAGTATCTGTAACTATTCTTTCTACCCTTTTGAATTGTGACCGAGGAAGTGACAATTTGTGGCTTCCTCGGTCACAATTCAAAAGGGTAGAAAGAATAGTTACAGATACTGATATACGTCATAAGAGATTGGAGGAAATGACCACAAAATTCACACAGAGAGGTTACCCACAACACTCCTTAACATTAATACCCACCACCAAGAGAGGGGAAAATACTACCACTTCCAACAGGATTCCATGCATACTAACATACCATGCACTGTCCCCTCGGATCCAACATGCGATTAAAAGACACTGGCATATCTTGAGTCAAGCATACCCACAGATACCGGAATTCCAATCCTCACCCTTGACTAGTTACAAACGTACTAGAAATATACGGGATTATTTGGTACGAGCTGATATTGGGCCACTTACTAAAACTCCTAGACAGCGTTTTCTCGGTACCCCTAAAATGGGCACCTTCCCCTGTTTGCACTGTGCTCAGTGCTCGAGCATAATAAAGGGCAATACCATTACACATCCATACACAGGAGTTAAATATCCAGTTAAAGGATACTTTACATGCGACACCACACATGTCGTATATCTGATCAAGTGCCCTTGCGGTTTAATTTATGTCGGAGAAACAACACAGCATGTGAGAGATAGAATCTCCAAACATAAATCTACCATAAGAACAAATCAATTAATTCTACCTATCCCAGCACATTTCAAGGAGTGCAAACATCCAATCTCCACTTTACGATTTCAAGTATTGGAACAGATTGAGACTCCACGGAGAGGCGGAAACCGGGCCTTGATCCTACGCCAGAGGGAGTCTTTTTGGATCCACCGTTTGGACACATTATCCCCCAAGGGACTAAATCGTGAATGTGATTTCTTTTGCAATGTTTAATTTAATAAGGAGTCACTTTGTATTTTGTCTAATTAGACTGAGGACTCTAATATGCATCTAATACCTATGACACAATTGCCTATATCTTGTACTTGTTCTATTCTGACCCATTATATATTTTTCCTTACAGATTCGTTAGTGGGGACATATTCTAATTTTTCTATGGTCTTCATGGGTGAGAATAACCCCCCCCCCCTATTCCCTTTTCCCCCCCTTTCCCCCCCCCCTCTCATTTTCCCCTCCCTTTTTACCACTAGCCTGGTCTAAGTGATCATTAGCTTGCTCTTATCTAAAGGTATGGAGATATACATATATACAAGGGATATATAAATACATATAGGTGTAATGCTTTGTACGCAAGAGTTTAATATTGATACACACAAATTAGATTTTGTGACCTTCTATATTTATATTATTCCATAGCTGTTAACAGGTCCTATATTTGGTATAAGATACAATAAGTATTCTACATTTTCCTCCTGCTTTATGGTTTTGCCCATAGTTTTTGCCCATACTATCATTTGGACACCGAGAGCGCATGCGCGCTCCCGGTCACGTGACCGCACGCTTCTAGTCACGTGATTTTATGTCCCTACATAGAGCCCATACATTCCCACTACCGGGGAGACTGCACGCATTAGTGGCGTCCGACCCCGGAGCATACATGTAACGAGTAATACCAAGGTAATTTCCCTAACATCTTCTCAAATCGCTGCTACTTTGAATACTTTAATGACTGTATAGATTTATCTTTATGTTGACCATAGATAGCTTCACTTGTCCCTGTGATTATATACGGTATATGACTTATCATAAAGGATTCCACTTCCTGAATAAGTGGACCAGTATATTGCAAAGATATACCCCTAACTACAATATTTAAACATTTATATATTTATTCATTATTAATTAATAAGAACATTGGATTCCCTTTGAAACTATGAGCAATAACATATTTTAGAATGAAGTGCTAAGTATATAATTTTTGCATTTTCTCCAGATTCCTTGACAAAGGTCGAGTTGACCGAAACGTCAGCAAAGTACTTGGTGTATATACATTATTAATTTCTCCGGACTAAAAATTATGAACTATATGAATTTTCATATGTGAATAAAGAACATTTAAAGTGAACATCACTGGTGTGCCATAGATTCCTTCTGATATAGCATAACATGTAGGCGCTGGAGGAGATAGAAGGATCAAATGAAAGTGAAACAAGTGAAAATTAAATTGGTTCAAAGGGAAGTTTTTTTGTTGTGTTTTGTTTTTTTATGCTTTGTGCCCTTCCCATGGCTGTATTGCTGTTTTCTTCACAAACATAGGGGGTCTTTTACTAACCAGAAATATGCCTATACTAAGCGTTTTTCTGGCGCAGATTGCGGCATAGGGGTCCTTTGCGACGCAGTCACGCCAGGTTTAAAAAAGTGGGCTTGGCATGGAAGGGGAAGGGCCGGCAGGCCTGTCTCATTTACCATTTTCTATGCCTGGTCTTAAATTTAGAAACGGCACTGGATCAGCCGAAGCTATGTAGAGGCCAGTGCCTGTACATAACTCCGGCGGATCCACCCCCAGCTGTAGGGGATATTAGTTTAAAGCGCTGGTCTTAATATATACATAGTATATACATATTACTGTTTAGTAGCTTTTTAGGCACAGAAAGTCCTTTCCTTACAGCCCTGCAGTTCTGTAGTGTAGTGGCAAACCTGCTTTTACTTTCCATGTATTTCTGCCATAACAAGTAGGGCCTCACAGCTACATTATTACTCACTGCACTAATGAGACAGGCCCCAAGTAGCTGGACATAGACTCTCCTAGCTGCTTCTGGCCTGACTGTATTACCTTCAGTACTAGCCAGATGGCGGCCCTGTATATACGTACACTATATATACAATACACTCACAGATTATACCATATGTATGCTACACAAATATATACAACATACTGTATGTGCGCCATACACATATATAAGTACACATACACCATATATAGGTTACACATATATACACCACATACACAATATATGCATTACACATATACACGTATACAAACTAACTTATATGTAATGTAGGTTCTCAATATATCACACTACACACACATAAATACACCTCCACTGTATACATTATAAACATTTAGTACCTTATAGCTGGTGGGATATTTAGCCCCACAGGAACTGTGGTAATGGAGGGGGCAGAAGAGGAAGGACTGATTTGAGGTCTGATATTAGAGGTCAGCCGCTGATTGACTAAATAGTTGGCTGATATCTAATGCAGAAGACTGTGGACTGATGTCTGTGTTTGGCGAGTTCAGCGCCCACTTCCAATATGGCTATAGTGAGAGAAAGGAGAGGCAAGATGCGGAACAGCAACACAAGCAACATTGCTATGGTCTCAAAGCCTAGCCCCAATGCATATGTGCCGAATTCTCAGTTTGACCAACCACCTCAAACCCTAGCAACTAAAGACACATATGGATGGACATTAGATTCAGTGCTACCAAAAATACAGGAGTATACAGAACTACATACCTGTTACATCCAGTGCTGTCTCCTCTGATGCATATGTTCTTTTTCCTCATCTTCTCCATTCAGACCAGACAGCCATTTATTCTTTCAGCCACGCCTCATCTCTACAGAGTTTGCCATGGAGACATCTTAAGGTATGGCCACACGGCACTGTCATGATACAGTTAGGAACCGCAGCATCACATTTTCCAATAGAAGTCAATGGGAAAATAGGTTTCTGAGATAGACCTGGCACTTTCCAGTTGTGATGATTGCACCTGATTGTCCGCACATAAGACATGTCCTGCATGAGATGTACAGTCGAGTAGCCGCTTGTGGAATATGTTTTACCACAGGTGTTATTATTTTAAGTTAATCAGACCGGTAAAGAACCAGGAAAATTCACAGTTCAAACAGAAAACGCACCCTAAACGCATGATTATGCATGGGGTAACCAACTGCATGCATTTCCTGACTGCATCACAACCACATCGTGTGGCCGTAACCTTTTTTTTTTTTTTTTTTTCAGTTTTACCCAAATAAAAAAAATTGTAGAAATCCGACATAAGAATGCACAGGTGTCTGTAAACAAAGGTGGACTAACCTGGCTGTGGTGTCCCTCAGGGCTAGATACAAACAGATTTACTGTTGTGGATTAGTTGTAAATGGGTCCTGCTGAGGAGAGAGCTTTGCTTTGCGTTGCATATGGCAGAAAAACTTTGAAGGTCAGATCTGCATGTTGGAAAGCTAGGTGCGGAAAAGGGATGCATCAGTCAATTGCTGGCTTTGGTTTCGCCCCCGCCAGTGGCATCCCATGGATACAGGGATTTTGGAGGAACTTCACTCAGATGCACAAAGTCCAGGTATGGGCCCCCTTCTTCTACTGTGCGGAACTGATATATTCCTTATGAACAACAGCTCTTCCAACAACCAGCTTTCTGTACTGCAGATCTTACATTTAGAGTTTTTACCTAGGCATTGTATGTCTTGCCAGATGCAGTGTTGGTATCTTGCACACATGTAGGTGTTTGCTTTCTAAGGAGTATGTGAGGGTGACCCATACTCATCATCTGGTGGACTGATACTTGCAATATACAGGGATATATGGACACACCATAGTGTTGATCATTATTTTATTCTGAATAGCACAAAGGGGTGAGTGGGTTTTCTGTTAGCAGCCACTGACCCCTACTTGTCTTTGATGTAGACATATCCCTGTCCTATTCTGTGATGTGCAGGCAGTCTTAATATTTTTAGTTTTTATATTAATAAAAAGCCATACGTTTTGCATTAAAAAAGTCACGTCAAGTCATTTTGGTAGGCTAACAATTGAAAAGGGGAGGACTTTTAAACCACTGCTTGCACTTAATGACACAAACTCTCTGTTCAAGTCCCTTCTTCGAGGCATTTAGGCCCCATTCACACGACCGTATATTTGCGGGCCCGCATTACTGCAAACCCGCAAATATACGGGGGCCGCCCAGCGTGTGTTCCGCAGCGCTCGGAACACACGCCGTGTGGCCCCATTGAAAATGTCTATACTTGTCCGTGGGCACGGACAAGTATAGAACATGCTTCAAAAGAGAGCTAGCTCCGTGTCGCGGCTCCCGGCCCCATAGAAGTGAAGGGGCCGCATCTATTCCCGCATTTTTGCGGATAGATGCGGCCCCATTCATACAGTCGTGTGAATGGGGCCTTATTCAATAACCCAATTTATTCAGTATTCACACTAGGGGACATTTAAAGGGAGTCTGTCACCTCATTTTCACCTATATAACTAACAGCACTGCCCCCCAGAAGATTGCATACACATCCCAGACATACCTGTGTGCACTGTGTGTGTGTATTAGGGGTTGTTCACATATCAGTTATTTGATCAGTTATTTCCATCAGTTATTGTGAGCCAAAACCAGGAGTGGACACTAAACAGAGATCAGGTATAATGAAAAGATCTACACCTGTTCAGTGTTTTTGACCCGCACCTGGTTTTGGCTCACAATAACTGATGGAAATAACTTCTCCATTAACTGTCATGTGAACAACCCCTTACATGTCCAGGAAAAGCACTTTTATGCTCCATTCACACGTCCTGTTTTTCTTTCCTGATTCGATCATGATCCTGATCTGGATCCATTCATTTCAATGGGTCCTGAAAAAATCAGGATCAAATCAGGAAAGAAAAACAGGACGTGTGAATGGAGCCTTATTCTGCAGGAAAACAGCTCCCAAGTGCCCGACTCTGCTGCTGCAAGTGCTCAAACCAAACCAGACTGAAGAGGGGAGGGCTACTTTAGCTGCTCATATCTTGGGATTGGTAGCAGATAGAAAAATGGTTCTGACCTTCTTTGAAAGCATTCCAAGCTTTAAAATGATAAAAATCACAAAATCATAGCATTATATCCAGTATAGCAAAATATACAGCTGTTAGAAATCGAGTCGGGAGAGAAAGCTGTTTTTAGTTTCACTTTCAGCTGGGCACTTGGGAGCTGTTTTCCTGCAGAATAAAAGTGCTTTTCCTGGACATGTAATACAGACATACAGTGCACACAGGTGTGTCTGGGATGTGTCTGCAATCTTCTGTGGGGCACTGCTGTTAGTTATATAGGTAAAAATGAGGTGACAGACTCCCTTTAATTAAATTATAATTTACCTGCATAATAATAGGCACAGGCATACCCTGGAGCCTTTCCTCAAAGCACTGTCCCCTGCTGCAGATATGATATGACACGGAAAGATGCTGTACTCCACTCACAAAATTGTGGCTCGTATACCTATCCTTTACATTTCTGCAAAGAGTGGATTTAGGGTCTGTTCACATGTTTTTTTTTACTACACATTCAATTTATGCACCAGGAATATTCCTAGCCCATACCATACTCACCAAGTGAGTGCATGTGTCAGCGTAAAAAAAAACGTAATCTGCTACTCATTCCTATATCACAGTTCAAAAAGCCACATCTGTACCATCCATATATTAAGTGATATATGATATTTTATAATAGTAGCCTATACAGCGACATTATATTGGGGAATACGCCCTATAGAAGCAAAGATCTAGATGTAAGCAGAGCCGTAGCTGCTCCGTTGATATCATGGGCTCAGTACCCACTACAGAATATAATGTAATTGTTACTAAGTGAGTTCTGCATTGATCCATATTTTGCATTGTATTCCATTATATTTATTTGAGATTTAGATGTCCATTAATCCAAAATCACGCCAATACAAATCCGGTCTTCACGGTGGAATGAATTGCTCTATGTAAATGGGAAGCATTTTGTATGCATGGGCACACTTGTTGATATATTTGTTTCAATCACTTATTGAAGCTTTTGCATGCAGTCTAGGTTGTCTGAGCTGAGCCAGCCTATTTAATCACATTTCTTGTTGTCTCTGGCCATTCGTTTTTCTTGACATGCAGAGGTCTTCTCCTGGATGGCGGCCCTTTTCTTGCAAAAGAAGTGTGAGTGGATTTTTGATGTGTCTGAGATCAAATGGTTCATAAAGCTGAATGGCAATGTATCAACTTACATGGTAAACTTTCTGAAAGCTTTCAGTAGTCAAAGTCTATTGTAACTGCATTGCTGCTTAAAGGGGTATTCCCATCATATTATGTGATATGAAACGAAGAGGATGCAGCGCAGCACATCTAGCCACCCATACTTACTACACCAGTGCAGTGACTTCTTTATTTGGTGCAAAACCCTCTTCAATAAAAGTTGTAGCAGGATTTGCCCTAATCTCTCTTCTCTTGCATAGCTCATGTCATATATAAACTACATTTTATAAAATGTAGAAATTATAACGTTTTTAATAATTCTTGCAGTGACCCATTCAAGTCAGTAGAACTGTGCTGCAGGGCCTGGCACAGCTGCTGGCTGGGAGTGGATAATGGCCTTCTGTATGTTAGGCTTGGAAAAAAATGTGGTCATAGCAAACGATTATGGGGAAGAATCTAGCTATTACTAGTGCACAGGATTTTTTACCTCTATAAAAGACATATGGGAGTGTTTATTAAGACCGGCGTTTTAGGCGCCAATCTTAATAACTCTGATAGCTGGTGGTGGATCTGCCGAAGTCATGTAGAGATATATCCAGCGTCAGTCTAAATGTAAGACAGCTTCCTTGCTGTCTTACATTTAGACCACTTTCTACACCTAAAACAGGGGAGAAAATTATGAATGAGACAAGCCCGTCCCCTTCTCCGCTCACACCACGCCCACTTTTTTAGATCTGGCGTGAGTTGGAAAAAAATCACAGATTGTGGCGCAAATAACCTTTGCACCGCGATCTGCACCAGAAATAAGCCTAATATACGGTTGGTGTATTTCTGGATAGTAAATGACCCCATAATTATTTGTTAGGTCTCATGCAACTGGTGTAGAAAAGCATGTACAGGACAGGTCTATGGTATGCGCCTGTATTGCCTCAGTGCACCCTTGTGTGGATTAGTATTCTTAGAAGCAATGATTCTCAGGAAGAAGATTCTCTGTAATATAGTATGTATTAGATCAAACAGATCATCTTGACTCCAGGGTCATCTTGACTCCATTCGTGCCAGGATTGCTGCACACACTTCTATATCAAAAATAAGAATGCAAGCACGGCCACTGCTGATGGATTGCAGGGCGGTCGTAACCATGGAAACGAGCAGTGTATATTGTGCTGGAAAAATTAATCTGGCCAGGGAAGGAAGCAATATGGAGAATCACAATACATTAGTAAGTGCCTCATATTAGCGTTCTTTACATAATAGATGCCACTTTCACATCACACCACTACAGCACAGATTGCTATTAAAACCAAAAGCAATGCTCCCTAACAAGTGCAGCCACCTACCGGCATCTTCAGGGGTCAATAAATATATAGTAGAAGCACATGGCTGATTGCTAGCTGATGAGCTGTATAGTGAACATCACATGCACTAGCCTAGGTTATGATGTAGCTTCCATGTCAGCTGAATTTCATACAGTCTATTGTTTCTATACATATGACAGCATATTGTGGAGTTTTTAACCCTATAGGTTTTAAATAATTAATTTAAGGTTAAGCTTTATATTGTATATACAGCTACCGTGTTTCCCCGAAAATAAGACCTATCCCTAAAATAAGCCCTAGTGCTATTTTGCCTTGTTTTTGGAGTAGGCTTAAAATATAAGCCCTACTCCAAAAATAACCCCTATCTACGTTACTGTATAAAGTGAATACAAGTGAGCGCTTCCATTATGGAAGCGCTCACTTGTATATTTTCGCTGCCGGCACCCTATCAGACCTCAGACCAGCGCACCCTGCCCCATAGTAATAAAGTAAAAAACTCCTCTTACCTGTCCTGCGCCGCGGCTCCGCTCCAGGTCCAGCGCTCCACAGGCTTCCAGGGCCAGCGCTGCACTGTCCTGACCGCGTACAGTATCAGGACGTAATGCGCACACTATGACCTGACGCTGCACGCAGTCAGGTGGCCTCAGAAGCCAGAGGAGCACCCGGAGCGGAGCCGCGGCGCAGGACAGGTAAGAGGAGTTTTTTATTTTATTGTTATGGAGCTGGGTGCGCCTGGTCTGAAGGGGGCACAGTGGGCTGATCTGGGGTCTGATGGGGGCATGCTGATCTGAGGTCTGAAGGGGGCACAGTGGGCTGATCGGAGGTCTGAATGGGGGCATGCTGATCTGAGGTCTGAAGGGGGCACAGTGGGCTGATCGGGGGTCTGATGGGGGCATGCTGATCTGAGGTCTGAAGGGGGCACAGTGGGCTGATCGGGGGTCTGATGGGGACATGCTGATCTGAGGTCTGAAGGGGGCACAGTGGGCTGATCGGGGGTCTGATGGGGGCACGCTTTAAACCGTGTTTCCCTGAAAATAAGACCTATCCCAAAAATAAGCCCTAACGCTTTTTTTGGAGGAAAAAAATAATAAGACACTGTCTTATTTTCAGGGAAACACGGTAGTTTTCTACTTTTTTTGTGTGTAAATAGGATATTTGTTTACCCCAATGGTAAAATTGTTAATATTATTTATGAGTTACCCCCACTTACCTCGTGCCATATAAAATTAGAAGGGTTGTCCAGGCTCTGAAAAAAATAGGGATGGCTGGGCATGTTATGTGAATAAAAAAACAAAAAAAAACAAAGCTCCACTAACCTGAAATGGTCAGCCCGGTTCCCATGACGTCTCTGCCCCCACCACTTCGTGTGGGGAGTCAGCAAGTCACACTGCTAGCCAGGCTAGGACCAGAAGCGATTGGGATAAGATGTGTCCCAGGACCAGGGACTACCACACCAGATGAGTGGGGTTTTTTTTCACTCAAGCACCATGTCTGGTGACACCCAATTTTTAAGGACCCAGATAACCCCTTTAATTGGTTTTAGGGAATCTAATGATGTCCACAGTGAATATTCTACCACCACCATCTTACGTGAGTTCCTGAACTATTGCCTCTATTACAATATTCTGACCCTTTCATATTCAAATCAGAGAATTGAGACTACAGTGTGTATGTATTTTATTAATTATTTTTATCCGCTATTAAAGATCCAGAATATAGTTCATGTCCATTGGCATACCCGGTTGTTTCTGTTTTTCCTATGTTTAGGAATCCTCAAATTGTGAGAGTGTTGGACCAATTTGGAGAATGTGAGACACTCTGCTGTAAGCCACAGTGAGTAACATTTACATTTAGCATTTATACAATGTTGTATGCAATATAGGTCTATCTGTTGGTACATTTGTAAAAATAGCTAATTGCAATAGCATAATTTTAATTAAAAAACATCCCTGCAACATTACATTTTATATGTATATTATTAGTACTACAAAATTAGCTCTTCTGTGTCAAGGACATTTGGATAATAGCTCTGTATTGTTTTTAATATTTATATACAGTATTTCTGGACTATAAGACTCACTTTTTTAGCAGGAAAATATCTTGCTTAAAAGTGCCTGCGTCTTAGAGTCCACAGTCAGTGTCATCCAGCAGTGCCAGACCTCCCTGACTGCTTCCTTAATGATCCAGCAGAGCACTCATACAGTGCTTTGCTGGATTAATGAGAGATATGTATGTAAGCACACTTCTCTCTCTCCCTGCCCAACAGCGATCTGTATGACAAGTGAAGAAAGCAGAGGAGGATGAGTGATCATTCAGCTCATGGAGAGGACTATGAGAAACACAGCCCTCCCCTTGCTGAAGGTCTCCAGGCAGCAGAGAAATAAGTGAAAGCCCTGACTTAGTGTAGCTAAAGGACATTTGATATTGCCAGCAGTGGCAGGAATCAGAACACGAAGAAGAAGACTACATAGTGAGTATTGTATTGTACTGTACGCTGTAACTTGTGATGTTTATACTCCTGTCATGTGACCATATGTGCCATTGTGTTCGTTTCAATTGTCAAAAAAATTACACACTAGAATCTAGAAGAGTTGACTGTAAACTATTAACCCTCTGTACCGATGCTGTTAAAGTTAGTGACATTGACCCCTCCACTTCATTAAACTACAAGGCTGTCTTATGGTCAGGTGCATCTTATAGTCCGAAAAATACAGGTATATGTGTATTTTCTGCCATGTGCATTAAATTATGTCCTATAATAGGAGTTGTTAGTTTGACCACTATGCAAGAGCATAGTCAAATTGTCCTTTTTCAAGTCCATCAACTCCATCTGCCCAGGTTGAAGTTGGCATACTTCGGTAAGGATCAAGAAGGATCCTAAAACATCTGACAATGAGCACACCCAGAATAATGAATAAAAGAATCACAAAAGCAAATGTCGTCTTCTGCTCCAGTGTCATGGATGAGCCATAGGATGCATTCAGTGTGGGTAACATTGTAGAAGGTAAAGTCTCTCCATCCATTGTCCAGGAAAATGGAAATAGACAATTCCACAAAGTCTTTTTCTTCTTCATCACTTCTCCAAATTCATGATGGAAATATTTTGACTTGAACTGGGAATCTAAAATTAAAGAAAGGCCAAAGGGTGAGTATGTTATAGTGCTCGATAGTGATACTACAGTTTTCATATTAATCTTTTTTTTTAACAATATGCAAAGTAAAAATGAAAACACCACACTTATTTGACTTTGCCTACAGGAAAGCCAATTACCAAATGCAAGAAAAGTTAATTTCTGCATTGATTACTAATAAAATGTGGACTGATTGCTATCAGTCATAATTATAGATAAACACAATCTAGCTAAACTGATAACACACAAATGGTTGTACTGTACATGTCTTTTATTGACCACACTGGCTAAACATTCACAGTGCAGAGAGTAAAAATAACTGAACCTCCATGTTAAAGAAGAACTCCCGCAAAAAATTTTATTCTCTGACCTGTTAGAAAGGTGCATGATATAATCTGTAGTGAATTGCATTTTCTTATCAGAGGCTGAAATTGAGAGTTTCCACTCTCTTCTTATTGTAGCTGGGTCATGTGACCAACTCCCTGACCTCCAACTGACCCAGGACAGCAAGCCAGTCACTGCTCTATTCATTCCTATGAGACTGAAAGTGAGGCTCCCATAGGAATGCATAGAAAATGAGACTTCCTGTCCACACATAAGGTGTTGTGTGAGTTGGTGGGTCTAATTCCTAGTCACATGACACAGATAAGAAGCTTCAGGATGATATAACTCAAAAATTCAGCTACTGGTAAGAAAATGACATTCACTACAGATTACATCATGTACATTTCTAGCAGGACATGGAATAAATTTTTTTGCGGGAGTTCTTCTTTAATGACTTCTCCAAGATATAATTGGCAAAAGGAGCTATAATTAAGGAGATGAGTTTGGGGTGAGATAGTTTCATAGGTACTTTGCCCATTAACTACGGGTTTACAAAGCCTGGGTACTGACATATCTGTCCTTCGTAAAAAAGATTGGTTGGTGTGAATCATGTCTCGATGCAAATAACTTTCAGAAGGTGCGCAACTATTATAGACACTTAAACATGAAAAAGACTACAAAAGTTCCTGGGTTGTTGGATGTTAATCCACGGTTAGACAAATTATGTACAAATGGAGAAAACTCAGGACTGCTGCTACTATTCCTAGGAATGGGCAACCTGTTAAAAAGGTTTTCCAGCATTTTCATATTGATGGCCTATCCCAATACCCCTGACGGTCAGCTGTTGGAGGAAGCTGCAGCGGTCACCGGAGGTCTGGTGAGCACTGCGGCCTCCTCACATCTAAGCACAACACTGTTCATTTGATGGTGGTTGTGCTTGGTATTTCAGATTAGTCCCATTTACTTGAATGGGTCTGAGATGTGCCTAGGCCATGTGACCCATGAACATAATGTTACATGGCCTAGGAAGAGGACTAAGTGCTCAGTGAGTGCTGTGGCCTCTTCATATAGCAGATCAGGGGGGGTGCCAGGAGTTGGACCCCTAGTCATCTTATATTGATGACATCATGAGGCTAGGCCATCAGTATGAAAATCCTGGAAAACCACATTAAGATTGCACCAAAATCACAACTAACAATCCTGAAAAAGGCAGGAATGAGCCCAGGGGTATCAACAAAAGAACTACAGTAGAAGTAGTCTGTACAAACGGTTCGTGTGTCCACTAGAAAGTCATAGAACAAATATTGTGTTCATGGAATAAAAACACAAATAAAGTGGCTCCTGTCCAAATTAAAAAACAAAAAAACAAACATTGCAGTCCATGTGGAGTTTGCCCAAGACCATCTGATTGTTTCAAAATACTTCTGGAAAAATGCTATATGAATATGTGCAGAGACAGACAAAGACCAAGAGACAGAGCAGCACAAAACAGGATCTTACGTAAATGGGTCAAAACTAGACAAGTTATGCAGTACCAAACGAGAGACAGAGAGTGGTTAGAAGACAAGCCGCGGTCAAAGGAACAAGCAATCCAATACGCACAAGAACCATTAACACAGCTAGTGAGTCAGAGACTATCCCTGGCACTGGTATATGGCCAGGAAGGTGTTAAAATAGAGCACCGAGTCCCTGGATCAGACCCTGACAGGTCATGACTCGGGGCTCCAGAAACACTAGCACATAGGAATAGAGCAGCTGAGCAATCAGCCCACTGCTAGTTACAACCAGCACACACCCGCTATGGATGTAAAGAGCATTGCATCCTGTTGCTAAGGACGCTATTGTGTCGTCTAGGGGCGTGGCTTAGCAGTTCATCTCTCCCAACACAGTCGTGTCAAAGCTGGAGGTCTCGACACTGGAGCCCAGACAGGTACATTTGTGACAGGCCATATCAAATCCTTCCACATGCGTTTTAAAAGGGTTATCCCACAAATTTAATAGGAATGTGTCATCAGAAAATGACCTATTATTAAATCACATTTTTACGTTTAGCATATTTTTAAAGAATTTTAGGTGATGTTATTTTTAATATTCAATTTAAATATCTATATTTAAACAAAAGCAAATTCCTGCAGTTTTTGCATTGGCCACTAAGTCTAATAATTGGCACCACTTCTTGTTCTCTACAGATCATTTTACTGCAGTTTTATACTATACTAAACATGCCTGTAATAGTGACATAGTAACATAGTTTATAAGGCCGAAAAAAGACATCTGTCCATCCAGTTCGGCCTGTTATCCTACAAGTTGATCCATGATATAAGGAGATATCGCCTCTGTGTATGGATAAGACATGGTCCATCATTCACAATAGGTGATTATCTATTCCTCCCTTGTACAATGACCTCTGCACAGGTCACAGAGCATGCCTAGAAAACTCTCCCATAGAAGTCAATGAGGTCCCCTCCTGATTTGTTTCTATGGACTATGGGGCTACCATAGAAGCAATTTTCTTAATGCTTTCTGAACGCTGTTAAGAACAACTCAGGCAAGATGTCCGCCCCCATCGCTTCTCGGCCTTTTGGCTAAGATCAAGTGTAGTATCTGTTCTTATCAGTTCTGGAGGCTGGACTGGGCTACTGGAACAATGAGGCAGAGAATGACACAGTAACCCTAGGGTGTACGGCCTGGGCTTGGCAACCCCAGTGCTAGGTGACCCCGGGCTCTGCTGGATCAAAGCCATGGGCCGGGTTGTGCTGAAAGCCTAAGGTGCTGAAGTGCCCCAGGAGTGGTGACCCTGGGGTGCCCGAACTCACTGGGGGTGGGATCCCACTGAGAGACGGCACATTTGCACGCACTTCACTTTCACACATTTTGAGCGCACTCACCTCTCTTTGCCCAGCTTTGGCTTAAGCTTTTGCTGGACATGATGACAAATTTTTATAATTCTGGCTGAATGTCCGGGCCGTAACTGACACACATTCACTTTATTTATTTTTTATGTCACTGTGTGTTCACTTTCCACGTTGTGTGTTCACAAGGATTTCTTCAGGGTTACGGCGCCCTTACGGGTACCCCCCTTGAGGTCTAGGGGGAGTGTGTGTGGCCATCCTGGTTCCGCACCCCCCCCTGCAAACCCTATGGTATCTCCCTCCAGGGAGAGACCAGCCTAGTAGTTGAGCATCCAACACCCTGGGGTGATGCCTAGGAAAGAAGCCGGAGCATAGACGTGGTGTACCCCCTGCTTCGGCTGAGGGTTGCCCATTTGGGCGTACTCCCAGCTTCGTCTGGGAGTTGCCATTTTGTCTCGGTCCCTTACAGGTGCCTTCTGGCCCGGAGGGACTGGGAAAGGTTCTAGGGGGCCTTTCTCCTTTTGGAGAGGGCCTGCGATGGACCGTAGCCTTGTGCACTGTTCTTGTGTGGCACGCTGCACGATTTTGTTGCACTTGGTGTCGAAAGCACGCTCTTCAGGCTTTAAAATAAAATAAAAAAATGGCTTCCCCCATCAATTTCAGAAAACAAAATAAAAAAATCTGTAATCAGAAAATACAAATAGATTAGTAAAAAAGAATGTGTATTGCTATCTGGTTTTAACTGGCAGATAACATTTTTGGTGATTTCCTTTAAAACTCACATATCTGGTGGACTTTCTTCCCTTTCTGTGGGCTGTCAGCAGCTTGTCACATGAGACAATCGAGCATTTGCATCTCCCATTGTGCATTGCAATTAGCTCTTGTGAACCCCTTCCACCTAGAAAATAGTCCTTATACTACATATATGTATTTTGTCTAATGTCCCCATAATTTCCTTCTCTTCTGTCTAGAGAGACATATGGCTGTACACTGAAGAGCAAAAGGGTAACAACGTTTTGAACTTTTGACTTTCAGGCTCCACATCTCACCATCCACTACAGCTTTGAGTGTGAGGCTACTAGGCTACCATCATTTTATAGACAATCATCTTGGCTATCTCATACATAAATTGGACTTTAAACTATTTTGCATATGATTAGTTATTAAAATTCTTGTCATGTAACTGCATTGTTACTGTTGTGCTCCTGGTGGTGGAACAAGCTTTTTCTTCTTGTATAGTACAAATTACATCATTTGAGTGCCAGGATAGTTGGAATATAGAATGAAGTAAGCCCATCCAATTTAAAGCCAAGAGGTGGACGTCCAGGCAAATTATTAGAGTTAACAAGTTGGCTCATCACAACGTCTATCAGTTCTGGTGCAATAAACACAGAAGTGGAGGTGGCTCTTATACTTTGTAATAGTGAGATCACAGACGTAAATGCAAGCACCGTGTGACGTGCATTATACAAGTCTGGAATGGTGGCCCAAAAAAAGGTGAAGAAGCCTTGACTTCAGTATTGTCATAAGAAGTGTTGGCTCGATTGGAAACAGGTGATTTGGAGCAATGGGACTAAAGTCAATAGACTGGACTCTGTGATAGGTGCAAATTGGTCTGGAAGAAATAAAGGAAAAAAGGACTAACGGATCAAGAAATTGAAGGATGTGTCAGGTTCGGTGGAGAAAGCCTGATGATATGGGGTATGAGCTATATGTGAGTATCCTACAAGACGAGTTACTTCCTACACTCAAGTACTATGGGAATGGACATCATAGTTTTCCAGCAGGACAACGGCCCGAAGCATATGTCGAGATTGGCAAAGAAATAGTTCAATGACAGGGAAGTAGAGGTGCTGGATTGACCAACCCCCCCCTTCCCCCAAGTGAGTCGGTCAGTATACACCAACATTGGGAAGGTGTAGAAGAGACCTGGGAACAAATTTCAGTCGATACATGCTTGCGGGCGGCTCCCTCCATCTTGCCCAAGCTGTGTTGGGATTGGATTAAGGATTTGGCACAGGGGTGGGGGCTTTATTTCAGTTTTCACTCTGGAAGCAGAAAAGCTAGAATTAGCCCAGGCCACAACTTTTAACTGTATCTGCATCCTGATGACGTAAATACAGTTGTGGGCAGACAGGGATCCACTGCAGGGAATTCCTTACTGGCTGTTCTGATTAGTGCCCCCAGACATAACTTTGCTTGGGGTCCCAGAAATGCCAAGCCCGCCCCTGTGTGAGATCACTATCCCATCACTGAGGAGAAGAGAGCAGGGAAGCTACTTAGTATATTAGTCCACCAATAAATGCAGTAGGTGGACCAAAAGGATGAACAGCAGAGGGTGCTAACAGATAGAAAAATGTAATGTACTTAAAAACCTATACAATACAATATTTTTTCTTGCAAGTAGATTGCAATAATCCTTCATTTGAAATGCTCTATTCCTTGCATAACCCCTTTAATTAAGACTTTCAACTAGAGTGTGATAGGGTTAATGTATAATCCTGTACATTGTAATATTCAGCAGTATACATAGCACGACATTGGTTACAACCATTCTGCTCTGTTCTATAAAGTGGGCTGAGGCTGCTTACACACCTGCTGGAAGGTATCTGGCAGAGGAACAGCTTGCCAGAGGTAATTGTATACGGCATAGCCAGATAGGGCCATGCACT
This sequence comes from Rhinella marina, assembly GCA_900303285.1. Taxonomy (NCBI): domain Eukaryota; kingdom Metazoa; phylum Chordata; class Amphibia; order Anura; family Bufonidae; genus Rhinella; species Rhinella marina. Next base: position 72,814 of record ONZH01021647.1, on the reverse strand, counting down.
TCTGAATCCCATTGACTATATATATATATATATATATGACTATTCGGACGGTTTCTGGCATGAGCACCAGCTGAACAAAAACTGCAGCATGCACCATTTTTTTGTTTGGCCGAAACCTTGTACTCATGCCAGAAGCCAGACAGATCCATGAGTGGGCTCCAGTGGTGAACGCAGCGGCATCCAGCTTGGCTGTATCTAGTGAACTCTGACATGCTGTTTCGGTAAAGGAACCTTACTAAAGATGTGAAACTAACCTTAGATGATGAAGGTTTAAATGTCCATCCTCATACAAAATGCAGATATTGATATTATATCATTGATATGATATTATATTATTATACTAGTGATTACTTTAAAATTACGATACATAAAGCTTTTCACTTCCTGTCAAATCAGCATACAGAGTAGAGAAATATGAGTTCAGCAGATGTCATCGTGGCAGAATGTTTTTCTCACTACAGTAGAATTAATTTGACTTATGTTAAAAAGAAGTGCCAATCATTGCATCTGTTTTTCTAATACATGGATGAGTCTGAATGGTCTATGTGAAAAGACTGAGGGCAGATTGGGTGAATCTTTTGATTGTGTGGTTACACTATATTTTTTATTTTTCTGTGCACATAGCCATATGGGCTTGTTTCTTGTGGGTCAAGTTGTACTGTCTAATGGCACCATTTAATATTGCATATGATGTGGTGGGAAGCAGGAAATTTCATATGGGGTGGAATTGGGAAAAAAAACTGCAATTTTGACAGTTTTGTTTTTTTGAGTCTAAGAATAACATGTTAACTTCATTCAGTGGGTCAGTACAATTATAACGATACCAAATTTACATTGTTTTTCTGGTGTTTTAATACTCTTAAAATATTTACAAGGAGGTTTTATGTGAATCGACTTCGGATGAAGCATCCGAAGTCGATTCGCTCATCCCTACTAATGATTTTTGTTTATGAAAATGTGATCCTCTTATTTCCTGTCATCTCCTGCCACAGGAACTTCACTGTGGCGGGCCTCGGAGCCTTCAGAAGGCCCAAGGCTGCCATTGCAAACAGATGACTCCCTCAATCTCAGCATGGGTCAGCTGTTAGGTCCCCGGGAGTGCACCACTCTTGGGATTTGACCGCTCAGATGCCATAGTCACAGTTGATCATGGCATCTGAGGGGTTAAAAGTCAGTGCTCAGCGTTATCACTGATAATAGACTCTACCTCTGGCTTTCTGCAATATGTAAAATAGTGGGCATCCAGTGGCTGACCTTGTTTCCTTGTAAATACTGGGGTCCAGGGTCCAAATTTAACCTGGTACAACTTCTGCACTGTGGTTTTACGTTGACTCTGTTTTTCCAGGTCCTCTGGTTTCCTCCCACTCTCCGAAAGCAAGCAGATAAGTTAATTGGCTTTGAATGAAATTGTCTGTGCTATGTAACAGGAAAATTAGATTGTCCTTACTAAGGACACTGACTGATGCGAGTGGTCACAATCAAATTCTGTTGCGGAACAGGTTGTCACACAATAAGCAATAGGCAAATAATTCCTCAGCTAAATTCTTCTTGTCAACTATCTCACTATAGCTACTCCTGTCTACTGCCATTACAGCTGCCACTTTTTTCCTCACCAAATGTTAACAGCACATTTCTAACATGTTACATTTAACTTTGCTATCATATCCTGGTCTATATAACATTAAACGTGCTATTAGCAGAAAATGTTACAAGGGTTGCATCTATTTTTTTGTATTAGCCTGTGCACAGTCATTATGTCATCCCATAATCCTTTCCACTAAAAGAAAGAGGGTCCTCGTTAAAAGACCATGGGGGGATGGGGGAATTTATCATGAAGTCAGTGTTGATGTGAATGTACGATGGCGAAAAATAGCACCAAATTTATCAAATGTTCCTAAGTGCTTTTGACTAGAAATCCTACTGCACTGTAACGGGAGGCCTGCGACGCGCTCCATCCGCGCAGTGCCGCCGGACCTCTCCGCCCCCCGTAGAGACGAGCAGTAGGGAATTGAAGTGCCGGTCTGGTCAGCCAGCACTTCATCAGTTAATTATCTTTTGGGTTTTTAGCCATGTGGTGCTGATCACACCATATGGCTACTTTGCATATTGTTTTGGCAGCAATGCTCCGCCTCAGGTCATGTGATGCTGGCCACATCACATGATCCTGGGCGGTCTATTTAAAGATGGCAACTGCCTTGACAAGTTGCCTGTTATTGAAGTTCCTTCCTTGCAGTGCTGTGCGTATTTCTACTTGTGACCTGCCGTATTATCTGTCCTATTGCTTGTGACCTCGACCTTGCTTTTGCCGTCATCTTCGGATCCTGACGTACATTCCTGGTTTGACCTTTGTTTGCCTGACTATTCGACTATTGTGTCTGTTTGTTTCCGTGTCCGTTTGTTGTTCTCCTTTCCTTGCACCCTCACGTGGCAGAGTAGGGTTTGCCGTCCAGTTGCTCCCCCTGGACCTTTAGCCTTGGGTGTGGCAAATAGGCAGGGACAGAGGTGGGGTTTAGTCAGGCTGCACTTCTCCCCCTTGTTCCTGTCGTAACATGCACTCTCCTGGAGTGAGTTTGCAGGGATTTTTGTGACTTTAAAATAAAAATTGCAGTGATAAATCTGTAGTGGCTGTAATTAACATAGCTACACCCACAACAAATTTCACATACACTTTTCAAGAGTGGTACGAAAGAATAGTGTGACGCAAGAAAAAGTCACCAATTTTTGCACAAACATAGCATTTGCCAAAATTTGCAACATTTTGACACCAATAGTCTGGCAGAAATGGGGTAATATATTGCTCTTACCCACACCCCATCTCTTTATGACAAGTTCCTACTTTCTTTATTCTACAGGCTTCAGTTGCTTCATTATACCAGCTGTGCCACCTTCATTAATATTATTATATATTGATTTATCCAGTGTGCTAGCCTTTGTCTAACAGCACCAAAGGAGGAATTCATAAACTCAAGTCACAAATTTTTGGCTAAAATATTCAACTTTTTAAACCTCTTGCCAGTATTCAAAAGTGGCAAAAGAGTGTGGCAGGGGTGTGTTGGGAAAAGTGACCAGAGTATAGCGGGAGACAGTATGGTCTCCTGCAGGCCAACAAATTTATATGGTCATCAATATCTGATTGGTGGTGGTCCAACTCTCAGCACCCTGGCCAATCAACAGTTTGAAGGGGTCATAGCACTCATTGAAATTCTGCAGCCTCTTCAGAATGTGCCAAGCATAGCGCTATACATTGTATTGTGACCTTACTTGGTATTGCAGCTCAATCTCATTATCTCGAACGTCACGTAACTAGTCGAGGAAGAGGGACGCAGCACTCACACCACTGGTCAGGTATTGATGACCTGTCCTGAGGATTGCTCTTTAATATTTAAGTTCTGGACAATGCCTTTAAAGATAACCTTGCCAGCTACTGAAAATGAGTATTGATTATGTACAAATGTAAAAATTAACATAATAAAATTTTTAGTGCCAAAAAAGAATTATAAAATGCCATGCCCAATGTAACAGACAAATCACATGGTCCAGATGGTATACAGCCCACTAGTTCTCAAGAAGTTACATATTTCTTATATTTAAAGATTCTACAAGGACGGGTCTTTTCCACAAGAATGTTGCTGTAGTATGAAATGGGGTGCCAATATTCAAAAAAAAGTCAAAGTGCAGAAACTGTAGCTGGAAACTTCGGAGTAAAATGTTTGAATGTTTTGTAAGACATCATATCCTGGAATATTTCATTTAAAAAAAGGACGATTTTATGAGTGATCGGTTCTGTCAAACTAATCTGATCAGCTTCAATCAGGAGGCCAGATCGAGACTGGCCTGGGATGAGCTGTTGGATGTCATATATCTTGATTCTTCCAAACCATTTGATAATGTGCTGCATAAAAGGTTAGAAAATAAAAAGAGAATGCTTGGAGAGAGGGAAATGTGTGGATATGGGTAAGTAACTGGCTCGGTGATAGAAAATATAGGGGGTGGGATTGCATACACAGCATTATTACTAGAGGGCACCACAGTGTGTAAAGTAATTAAAGGGAACCTGTCACCTCCTTTTTACAAAATGAGCTGTTAACAGTACCTTAGACTAGACCCCAGTGTGATCCTATTGCTGTAGTTGAAACAGAGAACTGCCAGATGAAAAGGCTGGAAACAGAACTTTTAATCTTGCTGCGCTGTCTTTCCGGTGTGGGCTTGAAGTCAAGGGGGCAGCGGCCTCCTTGCTTCAAGTCAAGAAAGCCACTCCCCACTTGCTCTTGACTGACAGTTAGCCGGGGTGCCGGGGATCGCAGAAATCTCGCGCATGCGCGTTGCGCGAGTGAGTACTGCGCGATCCCGGCACCCGGCTCTTCATGTTGCCGGCGCTTCAGTACTTAGTGCGCATGCGCCGCCTTACTATGCGAGCTCCCAAGCGCGCTCGCATAGTAAGGCGGCGCATGCGCACTGAGTAGTGAAGCGCCGGCAACATGAAGAGCCGGGTGCCGGGATCGCGCAGTACTCACTCGCGCAACGCGCATGCGCGAGATTTCTGCGATACCCGGCACCCCGGCTAACTGTCAGTCAAGAGCAAGTGGGGAGTGGCTTTCTTGACTTGAAGCAAGGAGGCCGCTGCCCCCTTGACTTCAAGCCCACACCGGAAAGACAGCGCAGCAAGATTAAAAGTTCTGTTTCCAGCCTTTTCATCCGGCAGTTCTCTGTTTCAACTACAGCAATAGGATCACACTGGGGTCTACTCTAAGGTACTGTTAACAGCTCATTTTGTAAAAAGGAGGTGACAGGTTCCCTTTAACCCCTTTTCGACTAGCACCGTATTAGTACAGCACTGGCCGGGTCTTTAAATATGGAACCCACTCCGGTGCGGAGCTGGTGCCATAGCCGCGGGGTACCTGCTGTTTAATACAGCAGACACCCACGGCTCATGTCCGGACATTTAACACTTTAGATGCCATGGTCAATCCTGACCACGGCATCTGAGTACGCAAAAACCCGGAAGTGCACACTTCCCGGTATACTCCGGCTCCCTCCAGAAGTGATCAGAGGAGCCGGAGCTTGTATATGGTGGACCCTGTCATTGAGGATGGGTTCCATCAAAAGGGGCATAGGTGCCCGTGATGAGAACATAGTCCTGCCACTTTACAAATCACTAGTCAGACCACACATGGAGTACTGTGTACAGTTCTGGGCTCCCGTGAACAAGGCAGACATAGCAGAGTTGGAGAGGGTTCAGAGGAGGGCAACTAAAGTAATAACTGGAATGGGTGGACTACAGTACCCAGAAAGATTATCAAAATTAGGGTTATTCACTTTAGAAAAAAGACGACTGAGGGGAGATCTAATAACTATGTATAAATATATCAGAGGTTAGTACAGAAATCTCTCCCATGATCTATTTATCCCGAGGACTGTGACTGTGACGAGGGGACATCCTCTGCGTCTGGAGGAAAGAAGGTTTGTACACAAACATAGAAGATGATTCTTTACGGTAAGAGCAGTGAGACTATGAAGGAGTTTGTGATGGTGAATACTTATATAATGATATTTAAAGTTCTAGTTAATACTAGATTTCTACAGATGGGTTGTTGACCCAGGGATTTGTCGTTTTTTAGACTAACAAACCACATCAAATAATCTTATGAAAATTCAGACCACATGTGGCAGCCAGTTAAAATATGAAGCACTCATATGATGTCCACGTACTCATATGGGTGATCACATAAATATTTAGGCATTTATTGGAAGCACTGGTAAATGTGCTAACCTACACTTGCTGCCCAGAAACAGGTAAGATAAGCTTGACACCAAATATGATTCAGCTAGTTTCATATATAAATGTGTATGCTATGTAATATTTATCCATCTACATCATGAGGAAGATTATTACAAGAGGAGAACAAAACAATTACACGTATATTCAGAACACATATAACTTTAGCACTTTGTTCTACACTACCATACACATCAAAATCTTCTGTCACATGGAATTGATGAAGTCGATTTCAATCATTCATGTGAATGGATTCTTAGACGCATATATTGTATGAGTCCTTGAAGTTTAGCTTCCTAATTTATGCATATAGATTTGATGAGATGATAGATAGATAGGATAGATACTAGCCAGATACATATGAGATAGATAAACATGAGATAGATAGATAATAGATAGATATTAGATAGATAGATAATGAGATAGATAGATAGATAGATAGATAGATACTAACCAGATACATATGAGATAGATAAACATGAGATAGATAGATAGATAGATAGATAGATAGATAGATAGATAGATAGATAGATAGGATAGATACTAGCCAGATACATATGAGATAGATAAACATGAGATAGATAGATAGATAGATTCAAACATCATTTCTTAACTTCCTTAAACCCTTGTGACTGTTTTCTTCTAAATGCTCTCGTCTGATGAGTGTCCAGTACATGTATAAGGTATAAAACAAATAATAATTTTAACTTTATAAAGCACAGTGTTAAAGGAGTTATGCCAAAACTGATGTAAACAATGAAAATCAGACATCATACAGTATATGACAATTCCTTTCTAACAAAGCTAGAACCAGCCCTGTACCTCACATGGACCCAGAGATCTCTCCATTCACTGCTCCAATTGTTTTGCTAGATTATCTTGAGCCTGGCAGCTCCGGGGTCATGTCCTTTCTGCTGCAGTTCTCTCCCTGTAACTGCCACAGCTTCTAACTGATCATATGGCTAGTGGCAGTTGTAGATTTAAAGTGAGCACATTTGACCATCTCAGTGAGACAGACAAAAAATAAGGAAAAGAACAAACAGCAGATGGCGCTATACATTTTATTGAATAACTCAGTAGCTATGCTACATTTTTAATTACATGCAATTACAAAAGTATTCAGATCCAGGAGCTGGTTTGAAAAATGTGGAACATGTTTAGCAACACAACCCTTTTAAAGGAGTTGTCTCACTTCAGCAGATGGTATTTATCATGTAGAGAAAGTTAATAAAAGGCACTTACTAATGTATTGTGATTATCCATGTCTCATTTGCTGGCTTGATTCATTTTTTCATTGCACTATATACTTTTCCATATTTCTTTTGCACCTTACTGAGGTGGTCACATGTGCTCAGTTTATATCTTCAACTGACAAGATCTGTATCTTCTGTTAGAAGCTGTGGCATTTACAAGGAAAGAGCTGCAGTAGAAAGGATATGCTAGTTGAGAAAGGACACACCCCCTGAGCTGCCAACCTGAAATAAATCTAGCAGAACAATTGAAGTAAGAATGTGGAGATCCCTGGATCCATGTGAGGTACAGGGCTGGTTCTAGCTTCATTAGAAAGAGGTTGTCGTGTACTATATGATGTCTGATTTCTATTTGTACATCAGTCGTGGCATAACCCCTTTAAGCGAGCACTAATGAGTCAGGATAGGTGCAAATATTACATTTTTATTACAAAAACAATTACTTATGATCCAACAACATGACAAATGAAAGTTAAGGAAATATACAATATGAAAGTCTATACAACTATATGGAGCAGCCCAAGGGGTAAGAAACCCAATAACAAAGACAGGCCCAAGTACGACCCACTCCAAACACCCCTACCTCCTGAAATGTAACATTTGTACCTATATTGACCAATGAGGGCTCACTGCAGCATACACGCCCACTTGTTTTTCTTCTGTATGTGTTGACTTTTTGGGTGTGTGGGTTTGAGCACCTCACTGTCTATTTTTGCTGTCCCTGCTTTCCTGTACATATAGCATCTAATGTCTATGGGCATCCTGACTCTCTCTTTACAGATGATTTCAGAGAAAAGAAGGATGGGGCGAATTGAATTTCAACCCCCATAATTTTGTTTTTTGCAGTCAGAGGTGTTACTTTTCAGCTTTTATCTCTCCTGCCTGTGAAAACAGATGCATACTCGGCTGAACTGAGCGTGCATGTGTATGGGGGAGTTGCAAGGAAGAGTTGTCAGACAAACATGTATTTAACATATATGGTTACCTGTGGACACATTTCTCTTCTTTAGTACTGGTGTACCTTTTCATCAGTATATTGCATGTAAAATATTTGATAAATGTGGCATATTGACTACCTTAAAGAGGTTGTCTCACTTCAGTAAATGGCATTTATCATGTAGAGAAAGTTAATACAAGGCACTTACTAATGTATTGTGATTGTCCATATTGCCTCCTTTGCTGGCTGGATTCATTTTTCCATTACTTTATACACTGGTCGTTTCCATGGTTACGACCACCCTGCAATCCAGCAGCAGTTGCCGTGCTTGCACACTATAGGAAAAAGCACCAACCTATGTGAGCTCCCATGGTCCCAATCACCAAAGAGGCTGGCATTTTTTTCTATAATGTGCAAGCACGACCACCACTGATGGATTGTAGGGTGGTCGTAATCATGGAAACGAGCAGTGTATAATGTGATGGAATAATGAACCAAGCCAGCAAACAGGCAATATGGACAATCACAATACATTAGAAGGTGCCTTGTATTAACTTTCTCAACATGATAAATACTATTTGCTGAAGTGAGACAATCCCTTTAAGGTAGTAAATACGCCACATTTATCAGAGATTTTACATGCAATATACTGATGAAAAGGTACACCAGTCATGAGGTGTCCCATTTTCTAGAAACTTCTCAGACTTTATTAAAGGAGATGGGCCAGAATAAAAACTTATCACCTATCCGTCAGGAGCCTAACATTTAGGACCCCCACTGGTCACATGAGCAGGGTGTGTCCCTCGTTTGAGTGGAGCAGTGGTGAAAGCTTGTGCACTAACGCCCATTTAATCTCTGTGGACCTCACCTTTAAGTTTTTTGTTTTTTAAATATGGTACATTAGGCTCAGGACATGTACCCCCATATATAGTTGGCACATTTTGTTCAATAAATCTTCCCATTGTTTGTTGCTCTGTGATAATCCATTATATCAATAGCAAAGTTCTTCTTGTTAAAAAAAAAAAGCAACAAAGAGGACTCCATCAAGTAATGATCAATCTTCTAGTCATTGCAGGGTACAATAAGTACATTATAGTTTTTGCTATTGCCACTCCGCATAAAACCAAGCCCTCTTCTTAAAATGAAAAAAAAAAAAAACGAACTCTCCGACGTACACGTTACATGGGTATTGGAAGCATGACTCATGAGTTTCTAGTATTACATGTCACCCAATGGGAATAGCCAATATTGGTTAAAATGTTAAAAAAAATCTCAGACATGGCCATTATGGTTCTACTTAATAATTTACATCTGCCACTAACCAACCGCTGTCAGTACATGAGCTATCAAACTTTGTCAAGTCAAAACGCTGAAGCAGATAGGCTCCCTGATATCAGACGTGCTATTTCCTAGGCTTTGTACAATGATATATAGTTTATAGTGAATACGCCATAAATATGCAGAGTGCCAAACAAGGGAACTAAGTTGTGGAGAGTAACAGTAATGATTATGATTCATAATTATCACCATATTCCACACCCACTGATCAAAACTTTGCTGTTCTGTCTTATGATAATACATGATGACATATATAGAGAGAGATGCAGGCAGTCACATATGCTTCTATGCTCTTAGTATTCTCTCCAGATGATATGATTAGCGTATATCAGTCACAGCTACCTGCAGACTAGGCAGATAACGCACACCACACAACGTACATCACAGGTTGACGTGCTTTAGCATTCACTGGTTTACCTTGCTGTAGTCGATAGAAAACTTGGTCCATACCCAGGCGTGTCACTTATTGACGAATATCCTCAAGTTTCATTTTTGCCGTTTCATTTCCCACCCGGCTGATAGCCAGACATTTTGGCTAGTGTGTTTGCAAAGCAATAAAATGGAAGTAACTTTTAGGTAGTCTATCTCCTTAATGTTAAGTAGATGTCACGAGCTGATGCTGCTGCTGCATGTTCTGAAGAGCAGAGCCTGATTCCTATTCTGTCTCAGCAGCCCTTCGCTTCAATGTATTCCATGGATGAGAAGCAGTTGAGCAGCCTGTCTGAAATCCTCTTCAGAAGGACATTGAAATTCACAGGCAGTACAGGCTTCGCAGGGTATTCCCACGCCATCCACAGCCATGCCTTTATAAAAGGTACCTCTCCCACTTTATTGATTGCTGTCAGCGATCGGCTCCTTTTCTTTTTTCATTCCAATTAGCACTCCCTTAACAGCCAGACTTCATGTTGATCCCTATTTGTGTCCTTCAGTCTTGTCCACGAACATATAATTGAAAAAACATTGAAGACACGTCACTTTCCTTTGACTGCCCCTCTATAAAATTCAATTGGAAAGAACTTAAGGATTGATTGTGCATGTAAAAGGATGCACAGTCCGCAGCCTCGGTCAGCACCAGCGAAGACTACGACACCGTCAGATCCCGATTACTTAGTGGACGTTGCCCATCCACAGGTGTCTAACCACAAGGATGCAGAGAATGCATTTACTAGACCCACCACCCCAGGGAAGATTTAATGTGAGCTGCTCCCTTTCTTGTAATTATATAAGATGCTGCAGTATAAACCACTAGGCTGCTGTGTCATGCTATACACTGTTATACTGCTATACTCAGTGACCCTCTCTTCTGTCAAGCATTGAAGGTGAGGTATTCTTAATACATTGTGCTGTGCAAGCTACACAGACAGTATTGTATTCTGTACTAGCTTTTTACATTATTAGAATTCATGACCGGTTCTGTGCATGTTTTAGGCAATACCCAGTCACAGTTGACCATTACAAAGAATATGAACTAGTTACCCCCATACTACTAAAAAGATATTAGTTATATGTTAAAGGGTTATTCTCATTTTAGACAATGGGGGCATATCGCTAGGATATGCCCCCATTGTCTTATAGGTGCGGGTCCCACCGCTGGGACCCGCGCCTATTTCCAGAACGGAGCCCCCGAACTGAATGAGGGCGCACTGCGCATGCGCAGCCGCCCTCCATTCATTTCTATGGGGCCGCCGAAAATAGCCGAGCGCTGGCTCGGCTACTTCCGTCGGCTCCATAGAAATGAATGGGAGCTCACCGCGCATGCACGGCCCGGCTCCCATTCATTTCTATGAGCGGCGCGGGTAGCTGCGCCTGGTGGTGGCCGGACCCCCGGAAACCTGGGGTCCTCCAGGCGCAGCGCTCCCTGCTCCGTTCTGGATATAGGTGCGGGTCCCAGCGGTGGGACCCGCACCTATAAGACAATGGGGGCATATCCTAGCGATATGCCCCCATTGTCTAAGATGAGAATACCCCTTTAAGGAGGGCCAGACACCATTTTATTTTTTTATGAGTTAGGGCTCATGCACACGACCGTATTTATTTTGAGGTCCGCAAAAAATATGGATGACGTCTGTGTGCATTCCGTACTTTGCGGAACGGAACAGCTAGCCCCTAATAGAACAGTGCAGACAATAAAAGCATATGTTCTATTTTTTTGCAGAATGGAAATACGGACATACGGAAAAGGAATGAACACTGAGTAACTTCTGTTTTTTTTTGGGAGGGGGACTCATTGAAATGAATTGTTCTGCATACGATCCGCAAAAAAAATGGAATGGACACGGAAAGAAAATACGTTTGTGTGCATGAGACCTTAAACATGGAATACTTTATCTGTATTCTATACTAGTCTATTTTGTCCATTGGTGCTTAGAGGCTTTGTGGCATAGGCGTTGCTGGGGTCCAAAGCAAAGGTGTATCATTGGCCAACTTGACTTTTTGAGGCATTTTCTAAAGCAGCAGTAACCCGGCACGGCCATTAGACATTGAGAGATGTGCTTCTTTTTTCCATTCAGGGTGCTAGTTCCAGAGGCTGCAGGGGACAGCCGATCGGTGAGGGTTGGACTCTGACTGATATTAATGACGTATGCATATATGTATGCATATATGTATGTAATGATAAGTCATCAATATCTGGAGCCTGGAAAACCCCTTTAATTGTTATGGGCTCCTTTGGGTGTATTTTTATTATTGCATTCATTTTCTTAGACTAAAATAATTTTTCCAGTTGGTTTGGAAAAATTAATTTTTAAAAAATGTAAACATTTTGTGTTCTACAGCTTCAGGTTCACTGCATCTGCAGACTGTTGCTTCTCCTCCTCAGTAAAACCAATCAGTCAGCTGTTGTGAGGGCTGAATCGGTAGCTCTTATCATTAGAGCTCATAAAGACTTAGGGGCCCATTTATGTACTGATATACCCCATTTTTGTGGCGTATATCAGTCTCAGATTTTGTTGCAAGCCATTTTGCAACACAATCCGCAACTTTTCCCTGCCCACAACCCTGACAAATCTAAAAAGGGGGCATGGCGTGGGCGGAGAAGATCTTATTCATCATTTTCTACACCAGTTTTTGGCGTACCGTATGACTTAAATCTACGCTATCAAGGGAGCTGGTGTAGACTTAAGATTGTTGCATGTCCTTCTGGAGGAAGCGACAAAGTTATGTAGAGGCCTGCGCTTCCACATAGCTTTGGCACTTCCTCCAGTAGCGTAGGCACAATTAACACTGGCGTGGTGTCTAAACCACTGGTCTAAGGCCAAGTTCACACTTCAGTTATTTGTTCAGTTATTTCCATCAGCTAGTGCGAGACAAAACCAGGTGCTGGTCACAAAGACAGAACAGGAGAAAATCTTTCCATTATATCTGACCACTGTCTCACAATAACTGATGAAAATAAATGATCACATAACTGAAATGTAAACTCAGTAGTAGTCTGTAGAAGCAATGGGGGTGTTGTCGTTACACCTAGTGGCTCCTCTTTCTCTGCAATGGCCGTGCCTTCTCCACTTTGATTGACTGGGACAGAAAGTGAAAGCATCATCACACCTGGCCCTGTCAATCAGAGTGGGGAGGGTGTGGCAGTTGTAGAGAAATCAGAGCCTCTAGGTGTAAAGGTAACGCCCCTGTTGCTCCTAGAGGCTCATTTGCATATATTAGAACATGACTTTTCTCAGCAATGAGGGCACATATGAACATGGGACCAACACAGATGTCTTCAGGTGCCGAGCGCACATGTAACAGGTCAGCCAGTTTCATAGGTATAAATCTTCTTACAGATGCCCTTTAAGCCATATTCTTCAAGTGTTAATGAATGTTTGAGGTCAGGAGATAAAAGATAAGGCTTCACATGAGCCGCCAGTTAACAGGAATGAGAAGTTATACTCTGCATACACACTGATTTTGTAACTCAAAAACACTTGAACATTTTTAATAAAGACTAATCGAAAAAATTATTTTGAGCCCAAAGTTAGTTAAATGCATTGATAAAAAAAATGTCAAAGAATTTAGCTAGAGGTAAGGGCTACAGGCTGAGCCGTTACAGCAGCTGTAGATGACAAGCTGTTGACATTTTTTAATAAAGACCAATTGGAAATTTGATTTTTAGTCCAAGGTAAGTAGCATACAATAATAGTAAAACAAATGTCTCTAAATGTGTCCATAGCCTTTAAATATTGGCTACATACTTACATATCGGAGACCAGGGACATAAACAAATGTACATTTTTATAAAATAATTGAAAAATAGATATGAATAAAATATGTGGAAATCTTAGCACTGATGTCCCACCTGGACCTAAAATAATGTAATCAAGTAGAGTATAATATATGATATTAGACCCCCCCCAAAAGAGTGTACTAATTACAATTTGATTTGGCGCTGGCAGGAGAATGCCGACTTAGTTTTAAACTGGCAGTGCTATCTAGCCATACCCATACATACACGGCAGGAAATCAGCACTGTCAACAATTTCTAGGCAGGGAGCCAGTGATCATGGGTCCTTTCCAATAGAGAAACAACAAATTTGCATAATACCCATACAATTATGTAGCAAGAGACCCAATGTACCCATTATAGCCATTTATTTTTGCTGGCGGCATTTGCTACTTTCATCAACTAATAATCTGTGTGTAGTTTATTTTTCATAATACGTCTGTATTGATGTGGATGTCTCCTTGAGTCAGTGCCAAGACCAATCTGCAGTACCAGTCCGTGTTTGTATGCATTATGTAGGTGTGGTTGCTTTCACTTCCTGTTGGCTTTTGATCGACCATGTATCCAGAAAGATGAATGTTGTAATTTATGTTTTTTGAGCTGATGGGTCAGGGCATATTTAGAGCAGTGACAGGTTCTGGATGAGGTTGCCCTTATCGGGGTGGGTGCTCTGGGAATAGTCCTACAAGGGCATGAATAGCACCCTCTGCATAACAGGGAGGGGTATCATCTCGTGTCTGAACTGTTTCTGTGTTACAGCGACTTCGGTCTGAACCCACGGATACTACATTGTTACAGCAGATATGGTAGGACCCAATGGTCATTTTCCTACTAGGCAAGCTACTGCCAAGTACCCCATACTGTATATCATTGGATGGTTTTTCTTAAACACTTTTTTATTGCCACTTCATATTTTTAGACTAAGCTCTTTAGTGTGAATAGCATATAATGTAGCTTGTATGTTTTCAATTGGTATTTTGTGAAAATTTTAATGCTTAGAATTACCTGTTACTCACCTGTCCCAGATCCAGCACTGAGCGCTCCACTCTTTGGGCTAGCCCTTTCTTTTCTCTTGTTTCCGAATTGCAACAGCATCTTGGAATGCACTATTAGCATCACACTGGCCGCATCTTTAAACCTGACTCTGTCAGCTGAACTCCACCTGATTATTCAGGAAATGCCCTCAGCATTTCCGATCCTTGTTTTCCACTTGACTATTCAATTTATCTATTCCAAGTTGCCCTACTGCATCATCTTGGCCATATTAAGATGCTCAACTACATCAACATGGCCATATCAAGTTGCTCTACCACAACAACTCTGCCATACCAAGTTCAGCTCCAATACACTAGCTCTGCTGCATCAGTTGGGTCCTGACAATTTAGCACTATTATACATCACCGCATCAACACAGCTACACTACAATCTTAGTGAATTAGTGAATCCAACTCAACAGGTGAGACATAACATTCTACTTTTTGGCAGCAAAATTGAAAAGATCTGGGTTTATTTACAAAGGTTTTATGACAATTTTCAGCATAAAAAGTTACAAAATGTGGTGCAAATAACATTTTGTGCAAAAATTATTTAACAAATGTATGCTTTATTCCACTTTCCATTTTTTAAAAAAGTGGACAGATGTTAGTAAGATGGGTGTGACCACATAGCCTGACACATTAAATATAAATTATGCCAGAAAATTGGTCACTTCTTTTGCCAGCTGATTTGTTACTAAAACTGGCGAGTGAAATTGTAGGGGCAGATTTATCATGCCTTCACTCCAGAATACTGGCGTCAAAAAGTCACAAAATAGGGCTTTCGCGACTTTTTTTCACTTGCTTACGTAAAATTGTGAGACTTTTTGCAGTGTTACACCAATCACTCCAGTTTTGCAATGTGGGTGTGGTTAGCTATGTTAATGAATTTCACAGCAAATTAATCTGTGAGATTTTTTAAAAAAAAAGTTTTAAAAAAGTCGCAATCTCACTCCAGTAGGAGGATTGGCCAGGAGACCTGGAGTAGCTTCTGTAGACAAACAAATTAGGTTTAAGGACAAGACAAATTTATCACACAACATGAGAAATTTGATAAATGTGGCATATAGTACACCAACACAGACTCAAGCAGAGCTGACTTCACATACTCCCCTCATGATAAATTCCCTGCGTAGCCTTTAGTAAGAGACCCTCATTATGTTTGAATTATATCATTTAAGCTTATGTTCAGCCCCTATTCGGCCCCTTTACTCAGTACTTAGTTGAGGCTCTTTTGGCAGTGATTACAGCCTCCAGTCTTCTTGGGTATGATGCCACAAGGTTTGCACACCTGGATCCACTCAAGCTCTGTCAGGTTGGATGAGGCCTGTTGGTGGAAAATCATTTTCAGGTCTCTCCAGAGGTGTTCTATTGGGTTCAAGGCTCTGGCTGAGCCACTCAAGGACATTCACAGAGTTGTCCCTAAGCCATTCCTGTGTTGTAATGGATGTGTGTTTAGAGTTATTGTCTTGTTGTAAGGTAAACCTTCATCCCAGTCTGAGGTCCAGAGCACTCTGGATCAGGTTTTCATTAAGAATATCTCTGTACTTTGCTCCATTTAGTTTTCCCGGAACTCTGATCAGTCTCCCTGTCCCAGCTGCTAAAAAACAAAACCACAGCTTTATATACTGCCACCACTATGATGCTTTACTGTAGGGATGGTATTGAGCAGTGCTTGGTTTTCTCCAGACATGAACTAAAGCCAAAATTTCAATCTTGGTTTCATCGGAGTCGGAGTATAGAATTTTGTTTCTCACAGTTTGAGAGTCCTTTAGTTACTTTTTTTTTTTTTTACAAACTTGCATGTGTCCTTTATTGAGAAGAGGCTTCTTTCTGGCTACTCTGCCATAAAGCCCAAATTGGTGGACTGCTGCAGTGATGGTTGACCTTCTGGACCCCCCCCCCCCCATTTACCTACTTTAGTGGGGTGGCCAGCTCTAGGAAGAGACCTGGTTGTCCCAAACTTCTTCCATTTTATAATTATGGGGTCCACTGTGCTCTTGGGAACTTTCAGTACAGCAGAATTTTTTTGTACCCTTCCCCAGTCATGTCCATGAGCTCTACAGGCAGTTCTCTCCACCTCTTGACTTGGTTTTTGCCTTGATATGCATTTTCAGCTGTGAGACCTTATAGAGACATGGTTGTGCCTTTTAAAATCATTTCCAGTCAACTGAATTTACCACAGGTGAACTTCAATCAAGGTGTAGAAACATCTCAAAAATGATTAAAGGAAATGGGAGGCCCCAGAGCTAAATTACAAGTGTCATAGCAAATGGTCTGAATATTTATGTCCACGCAAAATTGTAGTTTAGCATTTTTAATAAATTTGCAAACATTTCTACAATTCTATTCTGTTCACTTTGTCATTATAATAACATAGTAACATAGTTTGGATGGCTGAAAAAAAGACACAAGTCCATCCAGTTCAACCTGTTATCCTGCAAGTTGATCCAGAGAAAGGCAAAAAAAAAAAAACAACTATGTGAGGTAGAAGCCAAATTTCCTCATTTTAGGGGAAAAAATCCTTCCCAACTCCAATCAGGCAATCAGATTAATTCCCTGGATCAACGACCCCTCTCTAGTAACTATAATATTATTACCCTCCAGAAATACATCCAGGCCTCTCTTGAACTCTTTTAGTGAACTTACCATCACCACCTCCTCAGGCAGAGAGTTCCATAGTCTCACTGCTCTTACCGTAAAGAATCCTCTTCTATGTTTGTGTACAAACCTTCTTTCCTCCAGACGCAGAGGATGTCCCCTCGTCACAGTCACAGTCCTGGGGATAAATAGATGATGATCTCTGTACTGACCCCTGATATATTTATACATAGTTATTAGATCTCCCCTTAGTCTTTTTTCTAAACTGAATAACCTAATTTTGATAATCTTTGGGAGTTAATTCCTCTGTCTCCAGTTTGGGTGTTTTTATTTGTCTTTTACATATTCCATTTTTTCCTTATAGTTTTTCAGTGCTATCTTGCTCCATTTCTATTTATCATTGTTTTTTCTTGTTCCTCGCCCTTTTATTCCCATAAGGTATGTACCTCTCACAATTAGTTTAGGATGCTTTTAAAAATATCTCCTTTTGTGGCTGCATTTTTATTTTTGAGGACATTGTCCCAGTTAGGGCAATGGCCTCTCTTAGTTGGTCAAATTTAGCATTTTTGAAGTTTGGTATTTTTATGCCTCCCTGAAGAAACACTCTTTTGAATGAACAATGGAAGGTTTTATGATCACTATTTCCCAGGTGTCCCCCAACCTGCACATCGGTTATTTGGTTGTGGCCAAGAACCTGTTTCCTTTATGAGATATACAGGTTTCAGTTTCCCAGTCTATATCTGGGTAGTTGAAATCCCCCATAAATACGACCTCATTATGATTTGTCACCTCATCTATCTCCTTTAGTAGTAGATTTTCAGTGGAAACTGATATATTAGGTATTTCCCTCACTTATATCTTCCTGCAGTGTAGGCTTTAAACAGAACTTTACATAAAGGCACACCCCTCCCCCTCTACAGTTTTGATAATCCTTTCTAAACAGACTGTAACCCTTTACGTTAAAGGGAT
Source organism: Rhinella marina (assembly GCA_900303285.1). Lineage (NCBI taxonomy): Eukaryota > Metazoa > Chordata > Amphibia > Anura > Bufonidae > Rhinella > Rhinella marina. The sequence continues at coordinate 54,699 of ONZH01021647.1, read as the reverse complement.
TGTCTTATCTTATGAGGTGATACTTATGTAATAACCTATTAGAAGTAACTTACCAATATATTCTATGTGACCATAATGCCTCCTGTTCTCACTTCTCCCAATTTCCCGTGTCATTATAAACTGCTAGTCTCTAGGGGATACGGCCATCGCTGTAATGCCTTAGCAGTGGCCGCGTTTGCGCTTTGAAAAGATCCAAAGCCGACCTTTCTGGTGGCCAGGATAGCAGGAACGAGCGCCAGTCTCCCGCACATGCGCATTAGGTCACTCCCCCGGGCCACCTCGTATTGCCTGGCGTCAGAAGTACCTCTTATCTGGTATGGAGCTGCCACAGTGCTGCACCCCCAGCTATCCTTCTGCTGAACCAAACGAGGCTGCTACAGAATGGTTAATAGCCTTGGTAGCGCGGACGTACAGGCAACGCTGGCCTGTGCTGTCACTCATCTTAGCAGGCCCCGCCCCCTAGAGCACCCGAAGTCCAGACCTGCTGAGCTGAACACAGAAGATGAGACAACCCTTTTAAGTGCCCAGTCATAGTTATCATCCAGGCATGTCTCAGTTATTTCCACTATGTCATAGTCCTCCTCACACATCACTAATTCCAGTTCACCAGTTTTATTAGTCAGGCTTCTGGCATTAGTGTACATACAATTAAGAGGTTTTTGTATATTTTTACCCTACACCTATCCTTATGAACTGTTCTAGTCTCGCCTTCGATTCCTCCCCCAGATACATTACCTCACCCCAGGTCTCTAACAACATAACAAAATATGAAAAAGTAAAAGGTTCTGGAGACTTTCTGACTTCTGACTCTGCCATGGGATAGGTTGGGGATATCACTTAATTTTTGCAGATTCTGCATGGGATGTCTCTTGATCCGGCAGATGGTACACTTTTGTCTTCAGGATCTTAAGATAGATGTTCATGGGTGTTATGTTATATTGAGATGCAGTATTATGTCCCATCCTATCATTTTAATTGCTATATACATACCACCTCCTGCAGATCTGACTTATCCAGGACGTGTTAGGTTATTTTTTATTATTTATTTCTCTTGGATTCCTACAATGTGGCTGAGATTTTAACATGATACTACATAGGGGCCCAGACAGATTCCGAGACTCTTCTATAAGTACTGGCCGTCGGGATGTGAACACTCCTTTAGCTACTGTATTTAGGGAGGCCCGCTTAGTAGATGCATTACAAAGTATATAGAGAGAATATTCATGTTTTTCTTTTTCTCATATGTCCTTATCTAGATTGACCTGATGCCAGTCTCAACTGATCTTTTTCCTTATTTTGAGCCAGTTGTTTATCTATCTAGATCAGCCTTTTTTCAGGGCTGGAGCTAAATCCATGCTTTATTACAAACTTTGGATGTGGCCTATCTGACGACAACTGAGCTGCTGGGACTACAGGCAGTTGTGCTTGGTGACTGCTGGTGCTAGTTAGTTTCCTTACATCTGCTCTTTTATATGCCCCTGGGTGGTTGGTCGAAGTCAAGATCACCTTATTAGAAATATGTTTTCTTTTCCACTTTTGTTCCTTTTTCTCTTGCTTTGGTTGGATTATAATTTTATTTTCCACTGCTAAGTATACTCTATACTGATTGTACCACTATATGTGGCTTCATTTGACATGAATGTGTACTGAGCCACCTTTGTGTATCACATGTCTATATGTACTGTTTGAACGGCCTGTATCGGATTGACTGAGCTACTCCATCCTGTATGTATGCTTGCGCATTTTTACTTCCAAATAAAATCATTTCTTAAATTAAAAAAAAACAGTTTTTTATAATTATGCCAATGAGAAATTATATGGGCGTGGCTGGGCTCCTTTAGGGATAAGTACAACCCCTTGGGCTCTTTCATTACTTATTAACATAATTATAAAAACCTGTTTCAGGGGGTCAAAAGAAGAGAGAGCAGGACATAAAGATATATTTGGAACAAGGTTGCCAACCAAAATCCCAAAATCACTGCACTGTAAAGAGTTAAAAACGGGTGCCTGAGGTCATAGACTCCCGTTAAAAATGGAGAATGAGAAATTCATCAGCAAACTATACAAAGTCTTTGCTTTAGGCCTCTTTCACACGAACGTTGTGTTTTGCAGTCCGCAAATTGCAGAGCCGCAAAAACAATGGATGGCATCCGTGTGCATTCCGTATTTTGCGCAACGGAACAGCTGGCCCCTAATAGAACAGTATTATGGACAAGAATAGGACATGCTCTATTTTTTTTTTTTTTTTTTTGCGGGCTACAGAACGGAGCAACGGATGCGGACAGAACACAGTGTGCTGTCCGCATTTTTTGCAGGCCCATAGAAATGAATGGGTCCGCATTTTTCATGTGAAAAATGCGGATCGGAGCCCGCAAAAACAACGTTCGTGTGAAAGAGGCCTTAGTCTTATCCTCAGTATGTACAAAGCTGAACGTGTCTATTGTAGCTGGATGGAGCTACTGCTTAGTGAATATGGGCCTACATGTCAGTAGCATTTATAGGCATTGCTAATCACAGTGTGTCAGGACAATTCTATGCTGAATTCAGCAGTCCTAGTCTGTCACAGGCTATATTTCAGAGATGAGAAGCAGCGGTGCATTACATTTCAAAGTACAATCAGCTCAGAGCACTCTGTATGAAATAATACAGGATCAACGTTACCTCTGCTTCAAACTCTAACCCCAGGTACAGAAAGCATGGGGAGTTCAGAAGAGGATAGCAAGGACAGACACAGACGCCCAGAGAATAGAAACTATTCAGCTGACACTTTCAATATAGGATCAGCTTTTGGAAATGTGAATCCCATTTACTTTTTACATTTGAAATAGTAATCCACAAATATGAAACTACTTTAAGCTGATGCCTCCAGCTCTACAGTAGAAGAAAAATCAGAAAAACATGACTCGCAGATTTGTTTAGGTGTTCTGAACCTCATCAGCAGGGTAAGTACAGTCTGTAACCTTAAAGGGGTTGTCTCACTTCAGCAAGTAGAATTTATCACGTAGAGTAAGTGAATACAAGACAGTTACTAATGTATTGTGATTGTCCATATAGCTCCTTTGCTGGCTGCATTCATTTTTCCATCACACTATACACTGCTCGTCTCTATGGTTACGACAAACTTGCAATCCATCAGTAATGGCCATGCTTGCACACTGTAGGAAAAAACACCAGCCTCTCTGGTGGCCGGGACAGTGGAAGCGCACATGAGCTGGCGCTATTTCCTATAGCATGCAAGCACGGCCACCGTTGCTGAATTGCAAGGTGGTCGTAACCATGGAAATCAGTATTGTATAATGTGATGGAAAAATGAATCCAGTCATTAAAAGAAGCAATATGGATAATGAATATACATTAGTAAGTGCCTTGTATTAACATTCTCTACATGATAAATGCTGAAGTGAGACAGCCCCTTTAAGCTTCTCAGTGGTAAACTGTACCAAATTGGTGGCAAATCAGTAAACAATACAAGGACCCCATTAACCTTACACTCCCAGCGCCGGCGTCATGGACGGCAAGTCTCTGCTGTTTCTAACAGCAGAGACTTGCCGCTACTTACTATATCGGCGGCGTCTTCCTGGGAGTTTAGATGCCGTGATCACACGTGATCACGGCATCTAGTTGCGTCTGAACCCGGAAGCGTTCGCTTCCGGGTGGTGTACAGACACCCCGTGTGGCCAATCGGGGTGTCTGTACACCATATGAAAACTGTAATCCTCGCTGGTGAGGATTACAGTTTTCAAAGTGCAATTCTTATTCTGGCCGCTAGATGACAGGCCAGGATAAGAAATGAGCAGTTCTTGGATTTCTGAGTCTAGAAAATCCCTGATTGCTCATAAAGAAAAAAAAAAAGCCACAATATATCAGCCCATATTTGAGCTTTCAAATAGTAAAAAAAAATTAAAAAAAATGTTAAAAAATATATAAAAAATAAAAAAGATATAAAAGATCAAATCACCCCCCTTTCCGTATAATTAAAAAATAAATACCTAAATAACAATAAATATAGACATCATGGGTATCACCGTGACCGAAAACGCCCGTACTTTTAAAATATTAAAAAAAAAATTCCAATACAGCAAATTGTGTGTCGGAAAAAAGCGTCCAAATGGCGATTTGCCGTTTTTTGTCGCTTTTTTTTTTCTAAAAAAAATTTGATAAAAAGTGACCAAAAAGTCATACACACCCCAGAATGGTATCAATAAAAACTTCAGATCGTCCCGCAAAAAATGAGCCCCCATACAGCTCTGTACACATAAATACCAAAATGTTATAGGGGTAAAGATATGACAAGGAAAAAAAAAAAAGGGCAACTTTCTAATTATTTTATCACTATGAAAACGCAGGAAAAACTATACATATTAGGTATTTCCGGATTCGTACTGACCAGTAGAATGAAAGTAACGGATCAGTTTTAATGCACATCGAATGCTGTAAATAAGAAACCCGTAGAACTGTAGCGGAATAGCGTTTTTTTTGCAATTTCACCCGGTTTGGAATTTTTTTCCCGCTTCCCACTACACCATATGTAATATTAAATGGTGGCGTTGGAAAGTACAACTTGTCCCGCAAAAAACAAGCCCTCATACAGCTATGTGAACAGAAAAATAAAAGAGTTATGGCTGTTTGAAGGCAGGGAGCGCAAAACGAAAATGCATAACCGAAAAAACCTCCGGGAGTGAAAGGGTTAAAGAGGTATTCCAGTACAAAGAAAAACATTTTTACCTGGGCTGCACATGGTGAAATAACAGAACTTATACTTACCTCACTCGCCCTCCTGTCGCTGATGTTCCTATTGGGCCAGGGTTCCCGCTGCTCTCCGGCTCCTGTCTCAGCATGGCAGTAAATGGCTGTGAACAGGGGCGGATTGGCCATAGACCTTACAGGGAAATTTCCCGGAGGGCCAATGCCCAGGGGGCTACTTGAGCCCCCCTCATGACTGGCCAGTGGAAGTTTTTGAGGACGTATTTTGTGCTGCTGGCAGTATTTTGTGATGGACTGTGGTATTTGGCTCTGTGGTATAATGTGCCACAATATGGTATTGCTGGCCCTGTCTTCCATCAATTTTGCCCGACTACAAAATGGGGCCACTATTAGTATTTTCTCCAGGGCCAGTCCGGTTAGTTTTATAGTATCTATCTATCTCTCTATGTATCTATCTAAAAAATAGCAAAAAGGCAGCACTCCAAAATCAATAAAAAGTGAAAAAGATGCTTTTATTCACCCATGTGGATATGCAACATTTCGGCTCAGCACTAGAGCCTTTCCCAAGAGAGGCTTTTTGTGTATTGGGCAATAGTCTAGTCCCTTCGGGCGTGCACCCTTTTTTGTTTACATTGGAATTAGTGCTGCCAGATTTTTTGCTTTTTTAATTCTTCTATCCTGTAGTTTTTGTACTAGCCACTAAGCCTAATAATAGGTGCCTCTTCTTTATACTGATCCGATAGTTATCTTCTTAATATTAGAGATTGGATTACAATGATAGATATCATCTATGTATAGATAACACCGGTTCCAACACAATAGGTGATTGTCCAAGCTTATCTTCTCACTCAATCTGTATACAATATAACATGAAAATACATATACAATATGAAATAAAATAAAAACAGATTCGAAACATAGTGATATTATCTCGGTTTTAACTGGCAGAAACTGGCATTCCCTTTAAAATAAAATAACCAGCAGGTAAAGATTTGTATTGTACCTGTACTGTGACATCACTGTGCACATGATTATGATGATGTGCTCTAATTTGTACATCATGTAGCTTACATTATCTCTATACTGTAACATCACAATTTATATTATTCCTGTACTGTGACATCACAGTGTACATTATCCCTTAACTGTAAAATCACAGTTTACATTATTCCTGTACTGTGACATCACAGTTTACATTTTCACTCTCCGGTGACATCATAGTTTACATTATCCCTATACTGTGACATCACTGTGTACATTATCACTGTCCAGTGACATCATAGTTCACATATCCCTACACTGTGACATCACAACTGTACTGTGACATCACAGTTTACATGTTCACTCTCCAGTGACATCATAGTTTACATTATCCCTATACTGTGACATCACTGTGTACATTATCACTGTCCAGTGACATCATAGTTCACATAGCCCTACACTGTGACATCACAATTGACATTATCCCTATACTGTGACATCACAATTTACATTATCCCTGCATTGTCTTCACTGTTTGCATAATTCCTGTGCTGTAAAGTATTTCTTTACTGATCTAATTCTGCTCATAATGTTAATTTCATAATTAATACTGTACATGGGCATTCTGATCCGTTCCCATGCTAAAATCTCACTGAAATTATTTTTTTTAATTTAAGTTTATATTTAACTATAAACGGGTTTTTCAGGCTCCTGCTATTGATGATCTATCCTCAGGATAGGTCATTAATATCTGATTAGTGGCGGTCCAACACCCCAGTCCCCTACTGATCAGCTGTTCTCTGCAACCTCTGACGCTGGAACTCTAGCACGTTGAATGGAACAGGAAGTATAACTACGTTAAAAGTGTAGCGGCCGTGTTGGGTTACTGCAGCTCAGCTCCAATTGAAGTGAATGGCAGTAACCCAGCAGGGCCACTATACTTTGAACCGACCTGAACGTTCCAAAGTGCCAGTTCCAGCATCAGAGGTTGCAGGGAACAGATGGTTGCGAGGTGTCAGACTCCCTCTGATTGGATATTAATGACCTAAGGATGGAAAGTCTGGAAAACCCATTTAAAACTCCTGCAAAAAGCAGTTTCACGATCTTACAAAAAGGCACTGGTCCAGTCTGAGACACATGTTCTAAGTCTTGACAGGTCTGATTCACCCAGCAGTATCACTATTCCATTCACACAACATCCTGGATAACTATAAATGTCAAGACCGGCTGCTAGTGCAAAGGTTGAATATTTAGAGACGTGAAAAATGTTCTGTGCTGATTATGATCCTTCTTGATTGTCCGCTTGATTATAAAGCGGTAGAATGTGAAAAATCAATATCCTTATTTTTCTCTCGAGAACTAGAAGACATGCCAGTGTTTAACCTTCATGTTACACATGACCTGTTAACTTCTTAGATGCGATATTAATCTTTTTAGATCCCAATACACAGAACACATTCTGGCTTTGTATACACTGCATGAGATTGCTTTACATATAGAAACAAATATTTTTTGATAAGCACTCACTTCTGTGATATAATAATATTTCAGAAATTTCATAAGAAGCGGTTGACCGCCTCACTATGAAGCCTTTTAAAATTCATTAGAAAAGTCAGTTATGCTTGAAAGAGCAGAAGTGGAAAGAGATGGTCAGGACATGATGCTGAGAAGCCTGAAGACTGAGCCAAACAGAAAAAGTCAATCACATAAGAAAAAGCAGCAGAAGCCTAAAATTTTTCAGTGCTGTAAATATCCTAGATGTTTCACTAAATAAACCATGGGTTTTACAAATTTACCTCCCTACCACACCCAGGGGCAGATTGGAACCTTAAAGTGGCCCTGGAAAAAATACGAAAAGTGACCCTGTTTTTTTAGTTGGGTCCAAATTGATGGAAGGCAGGCTCAGCAATACCATATTGTGGCACATTATACCACCCCAACAGAGCCAAATACCACAGTCCATCACAAAATACTGCCAGCAGCACAAATATATCCCCAAAAACTTCTACTGGCTGGCTCTGAGGAGGGCTCAAGTGGCCCACTGGGCATTGGCCCACCGGGAAATTTCCCTGTCAGGTCTATGGCCAATCCACTCCTGACCACACCATGTAAATTAAAGGGGTTGTCTCACTTGAGACATTGGTGGCATATCACTAGGATATGCCACCAATGTCAGATAGGTGCAGGTCCCACCTCTGGCCTCCTAGCCATCTGCCCCCAAAAAAGGACCAATTATTGGAATTTTTTTAAATTTTACAAAGCATATATTCAACAGTGCAGTATGTTTTCAAGCAGGCTATTTATACGTTCAACCACGCATTTAGCCATAGCTATATTTGTCAGTGTCACTCTGACATTATTTACTATTGCTGCCATTGCGTTAAAGAGCTTGAAGGGGGATGGGGTGGCTGGAGAGAAAAAAAAATTAAAAGGTGAGGAAAAATATAGTGAGAGAATATGAGAGAACAAATATGAGTCCTAGGAAATATGAGTCCTAGTGTCATACACCAATTTTCAGGCTAATTGGAGCACTTGTACTTGATTCAGGTACAATCGATTTGGACCTGAAGCAAATTTTTTTGACTGATTCTTTAGAAGCAGACCCAAGCAATTTGCTCATCTCTAATTGAAATAGAAGTTACAGTGAATTCAGATATGGTGGATTTGCTACAGATTTTATCTGAAGCAGATTACAGTACCAGGCAAGTGAATGAGATTTTACAAATGTCATCTTCATGCTGAGGACATCTTCAAACATTGAAAAACAAGTATCTTGCTGATATGCAAATCCAGAACATATTCATTCTGATGTGGATTTCAGCACTTTCAACATAGCAGGGATGAAATCTGTGGTGAATCTGCAGCACAGACTGCAGCACAATATGCATGTAATACATACCCAAGAGAAACAGAAAAGAAAGATTTTTAACTGGGTATCAGACCTCCTTATGATAACTCAGTGGCCTAATATTCATGTAATACATACCTAAGGTCCACCATGAAGAAATTCCACAGTGTAAAAACGTATATTGTGTTATATATTGTTACACACTAACACACTGGATGACTCTACACCATTTTTCTGGCATAATGTCCAAAAAAAGGCGTGGTTGAGGCAGGGCCATTGATCCTGGCACATTTACCATAATTTTCACCAGTTTACTGGCATACATGATTACTGAAATCTACACTAGCCGTGAGCTTCCATAGATTTCAGACTAGGCACACAGACCAGCAGAGGATGTGCTTAGTACATATTTTCCTTGTCATAAGTAACCACATCCTCTGGCGAGTGATATCAAGACCAGTGTAGAAATGTCTCAATAAATGACCCCAGTATGTAATTGTCAAAAGTACTCTTGGATGTGGCAATGTTCTATAAAGTTATGCAGATAGTTCTTGTCCAAATGAAAAAAAATCTCATATTTCACTGCACATACACTCATTTGTGGATTGTGATTGTGGATATCTATTTCTGTTTGCTGGACCTTTTCAGTACAGGGCAGGCTTCTAACTGACAGGGCTAATTCAGGGGTAAGTGTAGTCATAGATTGTGTCAGAATCTGGATGATAATTTTCTAACTGATGGTGAAATAATGCCTACCTTTATATTGGTTAGCTTCAGTTTTGAGTATGTGGCTCCCCACTTAATATTGAAAATATCTAATATTTAATACCAGTATGCGAGAATCAGCAAGAGGAACACACTGCCCATCATAAACAGCTTCCGATGAAAGTTTTGCAGTTGTACAGAATGACCACATATGGAGAAAAAACTAGGGGGTTGATAAATTGAACTTCGATGCTGCAAGATCTCCACCACAACCAGTTGAGGATCATACAGCAACAAACACATTGCATTTTCTTCTTGGTATACTTGGGGTTTGAGAATGTAAATATAACAAATTACACCTCAAAAATTGGGATTGCTATTCCGTTTATCCAATTTAAAATTTGATGGGAAAGCTTCATACGATCTCATAGTAACATAGTAACATAGTTTATAAGGCCGAAAAAAGACATCTGTCCATCCAGTTCGGCCTGTTTTCCTACAAGTTGATCTAGAGGAAGGCAAAAAAACCCTTTGAGGTAGAAGCCAATTTTCCCCACTTTAGGGAAAAAAATTCCTTCCTGACTCCAATCAGACAATCAGAATTACTCCCTGAATCAACGACCCATCTATCCTGGGGATAAATAGATGATGGGAGAGATCTCTGTACTGACCCCTGATATATTTATACATAGTTATTAGATCTCCCCTCAGTCGTCTTTTTCTAAAGTAAATAACCCTAATTTTGATAATCTTTCTGGGTACTGTAGTCCACCCATTCCAGTTATTACTTTAGTTGCCCTCCTCTGAACCCTCTCCAGCTCTGCTATGTCTGCCTTGTTCACAGGAGCCCAGAACTGTACACAGTACTCCATGTGTGGTCTGACTAGTGATTTGTAAAGTGGCAGGACTATGTTCTCATCACGGGCATCTATGCCCCTTTTGATGCAACCCATTATCTTATTGGCCTTGGCAGCAGCTGTCTGACACTGGTTTCTACAGCTTAGTTTGCTGTTCACTAAAATTCCTAGGTCCTTTTCCATGTCAGAGTTACTTAATATTTTACCATTTAGTATGTACTGGTGACTTGCATTATTCCTTCCCATGTGCAGAACCTTACATTTGTCAGTGTTAAACCTCATCTGCCACTTCTCTGCCCAAGCCTCCAGTCTATCCAGATCCATCTGTAGCAGTGTACTGTCCTCTTCTGTCCTCATGGGGCTAAAAAAACAAACAAACCCTGTTCGATTTTAAACCGTTGCATACTGTTAATGACTACTGAGTCACCACTGTGTAGAAGAAATGGAAGTGTAAAGTTCTGTTTAACACTGTGACATTTTGCAGTGCAAACTACCTGAAATATGATGCATCCAGTATACATTTATATACTTGGCAATGTTCTGGCTGAATGTTGTAATGAAACCATGGAAAAAAACAGCAGTGGTCAAGGGTGAATAATAAAGATTTATGAGTGTTTTGGCAAGTGATCAAACATTGAAGAGATACTATATTTATGGTAAGGACCAGCGACTGCCCAAAACTCATAAAAATTATAATCCGCCATTGTTAAAATAGGTTTATAATAATAATAATAATCTTTATATAGTGCTAACAAATTCTGTAGCACTTTAAAATCACGTACAGTGTTCACGTACAGTACAAACAGAGTCACAATTGCGAAACAAGCTATTGAATAGAATTGTAAAGTTCATACAAATAGAAAAGTAATACAACAAGTGTAAGCACAGGCATGTATAGTTGATACAATAGCAGTAGACAGATACATAACTGAAAATTCTGCAAATCACATGCAATTCAGGACAGGAAAGGTATGACATTTATTCATTTTGGGTCAATGACATATAGGCTGGTGCTGAGCAGCCAAAGGAATGGTCTTTCTGGTGCCTTTCTCCATCGTCAGCCATTGATAATGAACTATAAGTGAATTATTTTTTACACAAAACCAAACGTTCCCTTTAAATGTTTTTACATTACATTCATTCCTACTGTGTATGTATCCTTAGTAATTTAAAAATTTCAGGCGACCTTTGTATAATTATTAAATTTTAATCAGATTTCTCTTTTACAAGTTAAGAAAAACCTGCAAATATTAAAGGCTGGGTTTACATGTTCAGGTTTTTTATGCAGTTTTTGAAGCCTAAACCCAGAGTGGATTAGAAAAAAGGAAAACCAATATCTGAACTTTATATGCTCAGTCTTTTATCAGTATCATTGTATGAGATGTGTCTCGTTGTACATTGATTTTAATCTCCCAGCCAGGTTAGATAAAGGCAGACATCAGAACAGGAGATGGCAGGACAGAAGAAAAAAGATGAATTGCCAGACTAGTGAGAAATATACAATTTGATTTAACGTCTGGACACAAATGACGGAAAGCATACTCGATAAATGGGGAAGGCGGAATAATATGAATTTCACAATTGATCATCAGGGCATACAAACAGGAAGAAATACGAATGTAACTGGATATTGTGTAATCAGGTCATTACAGCATGAATGGCACCATGCCAAACATGTGGCATCCTAGGGGCTGGCATACAAGAGTAGTTCTACCAAAAATAAATGTATTATCAAGAAATACAAGTTCATAAGGAAGACTGGTGGATTCACCCCGATTCTTTACAGATTATTATGGTATTATTGCTATTATTTTTTATTGTTCAAGTATTCAAGCATAATACCCAATGGACCATGCATTACAGCATATAATAAAACCAGATGGTCGTCTTTATTAAAGTATCAATGCACAATGTATTTGTTCTATGCTGGGAAAATGATATAATGTACTTGTACTAATAGAAAAAAAACACCTAAATACACACATATGTACCACTAGAGAAATGCAGTCATTCGCATGGATCTCGATCTGAAAATATTACACGCCCATATGCACTTTGTGTGCCGCTATACGCTTCCTTTATAATATGGCCATTTATGGAGCATGCCACAATATTTTTTCCTCACTTGTTCATAGTGGAATCAAGTACAAAAACCCCTTTGTATGCATTTGTGTAAAATCAGAAGCACAAGAGGTGTGGGCATAGTACAGCTATCTACAAGAGCCTTCTCATCCTTCCTGAGATCACCGGGACTGTGGCCTCTTTGTTTTTTCCCTGCTCAACAGTTCCCCCATCCACCTGGTGTGCAGGCAACTGCAACATGGGTCTATTCACACCAATGAATTGTAGATCCCTGCACAGCGAGTCTAGAGCCTCAGTGCTATCACCGCTTCATTCTGAAAATTATGGGAGTTCCAGCAATTGGATCCCCAATCAGGATTCCTATGATGGTAATACCCTTTTTATTTTTTCTGTAAAAGATCCATTATAGAGCTATTTTAGGCTACTTTCACATCTGCATTGTGCTGTCCGGTTTTCAGATCCGGCAAAGGGTCTCAAAACCTCAGCACAATGCTTCAGTTATGCCCCCATTCATTGTCAACAGGGACAAAACTAAACAAACCATAACGGAGTGTACCAGAATGCATTCTGTTCCGGTTTGTAGTGTTCCCATGCTGGATATAAAATCACTGCAAGCAGCGTTTTTGTGTGCGGCATGAGAAACTGAAGGAGCTGGATCCGGGACCAAAAACCATGTAAGGCCTTGTTCACACGTCAGTTATTTGATCAGCTATTTCCATCAGTTATTGTGAGCCAAAACCAGGTGCGGGTCAAAAACACCGAACAAGTGCAGATCTTTTCATTATACCTTATCTCTGAGTAGGTTCCACTCCTGGGTTTGGCTCACAAAAACTGATGGAAATAACTGATCAAATAACTGACGTGTGAACAAGGCCTTAGTCAATGTTTTTTTTGGACACGGTTTCTTGATTTTCGACATAATACAACAGGATCTCTTCTAAATGGATGCAGCTGGTTGTATTATTATTACAGATGACCAAAGTTTGGTAAAATTCGACTCGGCTGCTTCGCCGAATTTTACAAAAACATCCACTTTATGACGAATTACTTCATCATGAAGCTCATTTCTTTTAAGGTAGTGGGTGCAAAGATAGGGGGCGGTGATTGCGCCGATTCCTATCATTGTTCCCCTGAGATATCGCATTCAGACATGATCGCGGAATCTGATATACATAAAAGAGTGTAAAATGTTTAAAAAAAAAAAAAACTGATCTATTTGCTCGGAAAAGGTTGCAGGTCTGCCGCAAAAACTCGCACAGTCCGAGATGACGTCATCACAAGATCTTCAAGCGGGATGACGGCGGGCGGCCTGTCACAAGCAAATGGAGCAGATAAGTATTTTTCAATTAGCTCATCCCTAATTAGTATAATGGAAGCGTTTTGTCATGGTTTTAAGATCCCATGTCGGATGCCTGTACAGATATAATTGTACAGTAAAAATAGAGTAATGCATTTTTGTGTTGAGATGCTTCTTTTACCTCTTTGCATATTATTTTTCCATGGAGCATTGCCTATAAGTCTTCATACCATGGAGTACTTCCAATAAGTCTCCATACAGAACTGGTGCACCCTGTCTAAGCTTCATCCAAGGAATCACACTCAGCCAATCAGAATCGTACTCTGTACTGATGAGGGGCAAGCACCCTGAAACAGCTGTCTGTGGATTGATATCTGGCTTGGCTATTTCCCCTTGTCATGTCCCAAGGCTTGTTAAAAATTAGGACTCATAAGGAGACACCTCCACTAGGTGGCGATAGCAAGATTATTGTTTCCTTGGGAGATACCTCTTTAGCATATTATTTTCCCATGGAGCACTTCCAAAAAGTCTCCATACGCAGCTGGTCTCTTTAAAAGTACAGTTTGATGACAGCTGAGTAATGCCTCTTTTCACATGTCAGTGAATCGTCACATATCCAATGAGTTTGATGTACGTGGCACACAGATGAACCACTGACCATCTTGTCACAAATGTCATAAAAGACATGTGAATGAGTCCTAACTGTTCATAGAGGAAAACCATGTTCCTCAACCTCTCTCTGGATATCACTAAGAGTCCCTCACATTGGTACCTGATAGTTATTATCCTTATATAGGTTAAGGAACCTATAATATATCTATGGCATTGCACTGCAGTTCAAATTTAAAAAAAAAACATTGGGGAATCAATTTAAGGCACCTAAAATGGCAAAGGCAGAGTGGACCCAGCATGCATAAGGAACCAGCACTCCCTGAGTTTTATGGTGGCCATTTTGGCACATAACAGGTAGAAATTAGCGCTAGGTTCCCGTCTGAAAGAGAACGCCTTGACGTATGGCAGATGGGCTCAAATATTTTGTACAAAATGATTTGCCAAGATTCTCAATTTTGCAAAATAAGCATAGTACTAGTACCAAAATGTTTTATATGACTATGGCATTATTGTACATTATTTGTGTTTGCAGAGTGCTGCTGCACTGTTTTGTTTTTTCCTTTGTGTCTCTAGCCATGGCAGCGTGCACCTGCACTTTGGATGTGCTGACTGACCCCCTTTTTTTGCAGTTATACTGATCTGGAGGTGTGGCTACTCCAGCCAGTCTTGCACTCCTGATAAGCCTGTCTGCATTATAGGCTGATTTTAATCAGAGTAAGTATAAAACTGTGTCCTGCTCTCAGTATATGTATTAGAAGCTGTGAAGCACCAGGAGAGGTATGGAGTGGGCTCAGCCTGCATTCCTGGATTCAATGGAGGCCTTTAAGGCACCTAAAATGGCAAAGGCAGAGTGGACCCAGCATGCATAAGGAACCAGCACTCCCTGAGTTTTATGGTGGCCATTTTGGCACATAACAGGTAGAAATTAGCGCTAGGTTCCCGTCTGAAAGAGAACGCCTTGACGTATGGCAGATGGGCTCAAATATTTTGTACAAAATGATTTGCCAAGATTCTCAATTTTGCAAAATAAGCATAGTACTAGTACCAAAATGTTTTATATGACTATGGCATTATTGTACATTATTTGTGTTTGCAGAGTGCTGCTGCACTGTTTTGTTTTTTCCTTGATATCTGGCTTGGCTATTTCCCCTTGTCATGTCCCAAGGCTTGTTAAAAATTAGGACTCATAAGGAGACACCTCCACTAGGTGGCGATAGCAAGATTATTGTTTCCTTGGGAGATACCTCTTTAGCATATTATTTTCCCATGGAGCACTTCCAAAAAGTCTCCATACGCAGCTGGTCTCTTTAAAAGTACAGTTTGATGACAGCTGAGTAATGCCTCTTTTCACATGTCAGTGAATCGTCACATATCCAATGAGTTTGATGTACGTGGCACACAGATGAACCACTGACCATCTTGTCACAAATGTCATAAAAGACATGTGAATGAGTCCTAACTGTTCATAGAGGAAAACCATGTTCCTCAACCTCTCTCTGGATATCACTAAGAGTCCCTCACATTGGTACCTGATAGTTATTATCCTTATATAGGTTAAGGAACCTATAATATATCTATGGCATTGCACTGCAGTTCAAATTTAAAAAAAAACATTGGGGAATCAAGTTGGGCAGGGATGAGTGAAGGGCAGGTACCCTCCTCCCTCCAATAGACCTCCTCCCATTGGACCAATGTTAAAGTGTGCCACACGTGTACCTGATTACTTTACTAGAGTATCTAAGCTATATAAAAACATTACGGCTAAAAGGTTTCTGTTCTTACAGTAACCACTGTCCATCTGGACTAAATGTACAGTCATAACGGCATTAATGCAATTTATTTGCCCTAATCAAGTGGATCATGGATAAGATGGCTCGCTAGCGGACCAACATCTTTTATGCCGGGGAGCCCAGCTCAGATCACACTCAGTCTGCTGATGAATATAAGCAAACCTGTCTTATAGCTAGGATTTGTAGCACAATTCTGTATTAGACTCCTTCCGCTCATAGCCAAGAATGATCTGATATCTGGGAAGGCGCCAAATGATCTGATATTTGAGAATTATATTTCCCTAATGTCGCTCTGTGATTCTCTCAGCAGAATTCAGGTACCATCTACTTAGAAAATGTTACTTTTGGACAAGTAATTTACTAGGATATAACTTCCAAACTGGACTATTATGTGGGTTTGTCAAAAGGACAACGGCCATACTTAAAGGGAATGTGTCATCAGAATATGTCCTTTTCTGATTCCCTTTAAATACATTTTTACTAAAAATCAATTTAAATACAACTTATGTTCTAAATAGATATTGTGTACCAATGAAATTGGATGTTCTATTCACTATTTGTCATGGGGTAGCAATATTTATAATGGTACTGCTGGGTTCTAACGGACGGAGCCTGGCTTTATGCAATCTTTTTCAACTTATTACAGATTTCCATTACTTAAAGGATGTTATCTAGTATTCTGCATACAGGCAGTGCATTATCTCTGCATCTAATGGGCCTCAGTTGTACAATTTAAACCTCTTAAAGGTCCTCACCACCTTTGTTTTGGTAGCTACTGTATCACGCAGAGCGCATTACTATTTGGCTTTCATTCCATCAATGCACTTTGTGGGCAACTGTGCTACTTTCATTAAATTCTCTGGACTTCCGAGTGAATCGGCGGCTCTTAAATTTGGTTTCCAGTTTTCAGTTCTATAAATAATTGAACACTTACTCAATTAGAAAAGTGGATGTTAGAAATGATACCTTTGATGTTGCACCTTAGGGTAGGATTATGTCAGGCACTTGAATTTCATTTTGTTTTGTTACATTGATTATACAGTAGCACACATCTGGATTTCAGTGAAACTAGAAGCTTTCATTCCTCTGAACAATCCCGATGGCTTCCTCCAAGTGGAGGAGCTGTTTTTGACCTGTTAACATTTTCAGACTTTCCCTTTGTGCTCCCACAAAGCAATACTGCCCCACAAATGAATGCAAAGTAAAATACAATAGAATATCAACACTATAATATCCCCTTAATGCCCTGAGTATGATTCCCCCTTAGCGCCTCTCAAGCAGTATGATGCCTCTAAGTGCCCACACACAATAAAATGCCCTCTAAGTGCCCCTACACACAGCATGATGTTCCCCTAAGTGCCCCCACATACAAGTGCCCCTCCCACAGTATGATGCCCCCATAGGTGCCATCACACAATATGATGCCCCCATAACTAACTGCCACCCATACAGTATGAGGTATGAGTATGAGGCTCATTTAAGTACTGCCATACAGAGTGATGCCCCCGTCGTTACTCACCTATCCCACATTCCCATGATGAAAGGTGCAGAGCTCCTGCTGTCTGTGGCTCGGTGCAGCAGGTACAATGATTTCACTGTATCATGCCTACAAAACACCAACTAATGGGGAATAGTGAAGTAGTGCGCTGATGGCTCCCTGCTTCACCATTGTGTTCAACTGTATGTGCTTCCTGAGGATGAATACACTGTAGAGTTGAAGTCAGGACATGCAGCATCCGTCCTGGGACAGAGGCCGAAATTCATGACTGTCCCGATGGATCCGGGATGGTTGTGAGACAGAATTTTTTCTCTATGTGTCCATGCCATGGACACATCATCAACGTTTCCATCCACCTTCTCTTCCCCTCTGATCATGAGAACAGGAGCTCAGTTTTCTGTGTCTGAATGGAGTGTTTAGTCATGTATGCGTACTATCACGTAATTCCATATCTATAGGACTGTCAGTCTCATAAACTTTGAGTAGAGCTGAAGTGCACATGCATGACCTTAGCTCTATTGACAGAGGGGACACAGCACTCCCATTCTTGTGATCGTGGCCCTAGTCAAACCCCTGGTGATCATACATTTGTCATCTGTCCTGTGGTCAACTGTTTTCCATAGTCAACTGTTTTCCATAGACTTATGCTTTCAAGTTCCAATATTTTCCAAATAAAATATATTTACATAAAATAATATATTTTACAAATGTATTTACTAAAACAGACATGTCAGAATAATTGACAGGTCCTTCACATCATTACATTAAATAACAGCATGCTAGTATTGCTACTAATATTTATATGTCTTTACAACTACAGTCGTTTTCAAGACCTCTGAAAACATTGATCACCTAAACAATGATCACTCAGGGGGATAATATAGTACAGTTTTATTTTACAATCAACTGTGATGGCTCAGGCAGGCACCATGACTTCACTGCATTGCATCTGCCTGCATCCAGTTTCGAGGGCTTCAGATGTCCAACAGATCACACATGGACAACATTAGAAGAAGAATGCATCTTGTCAAAGTAAAACATGTTTGCTCCCTAGCCTGTCGGTATTTCACGCTGCCTGTGTATGGGGCAGCATCAAGCTTATCACAGGTTCCCTTTAAAGGGCACCTAACATCTCAGATATATTCACATGCTTATTCACAAGTCTTTGTCTGCTTTTGCTATATTGATGACCTACAGTGGCATGCAAAAGTTTGGGCACCCCTGGTCAAAATTACTGTTGCTGTGAACAGTTAAGCAAGTTGAAGATGACATGATCTCAAAAAGGTATAAATTTAAAGATGACACATTCCCTTTGTATTTTTATCAAAAACTATTTTTTTTTTTTTTTTTTCATTTTTAAAATTTTCAAAATAACATAAAAGGAAAAGGGCCTGAAGCAAAAGTTTAGGAACCCTACATGGTTAGTACCTAGTAGCACAGCCTGTAAATGCTTTTGGTAGCCAGCCAAGAGTCTTTGAGTTCTTGTTTGAGGGATTTTTATCCATTCTTTCTTGAAAAAGTCTTCCAGTTCTGTGAACTGTTCCTGGGCCGTCTTGCATGATGTTCAGTTCAGGGGACTGTTAGGGCCATGGTAAAACCTTCAGCTTGTGCCTGTTGAGGTAGTCAGTTGTGGATTTTGAGGTGTGTTTAAGATCATTATCCATTTGTAGAAGCCATCCTCTTTTTAACTTCAGCTTGTTTACAGTTGGTGTTATGTTTGCTTCCAGAATTTGCTGGAATTTCATTGAGCCCATTCTTCCCTCTACCTGTGAAATGTTCCCTGTGCCACTGGCTGCAACACAACCCCAAAGCATGATTAATCCACCACGTGCATAACAACATAATGGTTGTAGGGGTGTTCTTTTCATGAAATTCTGTGCCCTTTTTTCTACAAACATACCTTTTGCGCATTGTGGCCAAAGAGTTCTATTTTAATTCATCAGGCTTGTTTAGAATCTGCTAAATCTTCCTGAAGGTCTTCTGCAGTCAAGTGGGGGTTCTGATTAGTCTTCCAGACCTTCTCTTGACCTCCACTGTTCTTGTTAACTGACATTTCTTAATTAAATTTCAAACTGAGGAAATAGCAACCTAAAATTGCATATCTGAGATGTCACGTTGCTTTTAAGGCTAAGTTCACATTTCATGGATCTCATGTGGCTTTGCGGTACAGAATTCACATAGCAGGAAATTACAAAACATTGCAAGTCAATAGAGTTTTGCTCTCACTGTGTACATGCTGCAGATTTTTTGTGCATATTCCTTTTTGTGGATTTCATTTTGAACTCTGCTGCATGTTCATTATCTTGATTGTGTATGGATTTGACATTTGAGGTCAATGGCATCTAAAATCTAAATCTGTAGATTTTGTTGTGGATCCAGCAATGAGGTCTACATCAAAATCCACATAACTTCCAGTTCCGGCGCCGACATGTGAGGACGCAGGAGAGGACAGCTCCCGCAATTGCCCATCTCCGAACAGATCTGCCACGTAACCACCTGCATTAGACCCTTAGCCGGACATAAGAAAAAACCACTGCTCACCATACCTAATTGGGGTGACCTAGCTGCCGCGATATAGTCAGTGTTAAAGACCCGTCATGTCACCCACCACGAGGCGGGACAAGATGGCGCCAGCCCGCGCATTATCTGATAGGGGAGAGGAGTCTGAAGAAGAGAGGCAAGAACCTGACCTCGCCGCTCCCTCCCTTCATATAGACTATAAAAAACTGGCAATCGAGGTGGCCAAGAAGATCACACCTGACATACAATCCACGCTTATAGCCACAGTCTCAACGGCGCTCCAAGCCCTCCAGAAGGAGGTTTCACTACATGCTGACCGGATTGAGGAGACAGAGCGTAGGATATCAATGGCAGAGGACGATATTGCCGACACGCATGCCTGTATAAGGGAACTGCTAAGAGACACCACGCAGCTTTATGAAAGAATCGATGACTTGGAGAACCGGTCGCGGAGGAATAATGTGCGCCTGGTAGGCCTACCGGAGAATGTTCCAAATAGTGCACTCTATCATATCTTCTCCGTACAAATCCCGGTGCTATTGGGGATGGAAGGCCCATACAAAGTCGAAAGAGCACACGTATAGGGCCTGAAAACCCGCCAAGGCCCAAACCACAGCCGCAGTCCAGCAGACCTGAGCGCCCACGGCAAGTGATAGCACGCTACCTCGACTACTCAGAGAAAGAAGCAGTTATGAGAGCTTACAGACGCCTGAGACAACCACTTTTTATTGATGAGCACCAGGTCCTATTGTTCGCTGACTACTCAGCCGAAGTAGCTCAAAAACGCAACTCATTCAGCAAGATATGTTCTGAATTATAACGGAAAAAAGTCATGTTTTAGCTAGCCTATCCTGCAATCCTGAGAGTCCTAGATTCAGGAGGCAACCAAAAGGCTTATACAGATCCCCATGAAGCAGAGCTGGAGCTCGCAGGACTGCTCAGTGCTACAGACCCGAAAAACCCTGACAATTCGGAATGGCCACCCTCCTCTAAAGATCCGGAGGCTTCCAGGAGCCCGGGACCGCGAGAAAGGAGACAACCGAAGACACTGAGGAGTAGACTCAGAGGACTAAAAGAGCTGGGACTATGCCTTATAGAGGGCAAGAGCCCTGGACTTACATGGTCTGGCCACTTACCACATCTTGGGACTGCTGCCGTCGCCGCATATTGGGTCGAGTTGTCGCCAGGACTGGTGCAGTATAAAACACATGTTATTTGTTGATTCATTTGGGCTAGGGTATTTCAGGGGGGTGGGCGATTGTTACTGGAGAGCTCCACATGTTGGAAAAAAGGAGTTCCTCTCAGGGTATTTAACTCTCCATAGGGTAACTCTCCATAGAGGAGAAGACAAGAAATTTTTCAGTTAGGATGTTCTTATTTTCCATGATTCTTGTTCTGTTAAGCTGCAGTGTTATATATTCTAGGTCTGCCGGTGGCCTCGGGGCCTTTCCTCATAGTATCATTAGAGTGCCTGATAAGGCCATAGAAAATTTGGAACATGACTATATCGCTCATTTTTCTCTAATATGCGTATTATTTCCTGGAACGTGAAAGGTCTGCGCTCTCCTGAAAAGCGCATGATGATATTGAAACATCTTAAACGCCTCAAGGCTGACATAGCCCTATTGCAGGAAACACATCTGCACCAAGTAGACTATTTCAGACTGAAAAAACTGTGGGTGGGGGAGGTACTAGGGTCGCCGGCAGAGGGCAGAAAAGGTGGGGTTGTCATGCTCATCTCTAAACACTGTGCTTCCCAAGTTCTCTCACAACACACAGACCAGCTGGGAAGGATGCTGCATGTGCTACTACAAACCCCAGCAGGGGAGTTAAGTATCTATAATGTATATAGACCTAACACTGAACACGGGCCCTTCTATGCTTCTTTGCAATCCCTGATTCAAACAGATACCCAAAGCAATGTCGTAGTAGCGGGTGACCTGAACACTGTATGTGACTCTGATGAGGATAGAAGGACCTCAGGAGCTAATGTCAGCTCCAGTAGACCCGTAGACCAGTAGACCAGTAGATCTGTCACTTAGTGATGTTTGGAGAGACCAACACCCTGATAGTAGAAAATTTACCCACTACTCCCATTCCGGACGCTCGTGGTCCAGGATAGATTATATGCTAATGTCTAGTGCCTTGACATCACGCACCACTTCTAAGGACATAAGTCCGATGGTAATATCAGACCACTCTCCAATAATAGCGGATATAGCAGACAAACATATTAAGGGTGCAGATTTTGTATGGCGCCTACCATCCTCACTCTTTAAGGATGAGTCATTCCTTGAACAACTGCAAGGTTGGTGGACAGAATATGATTACTATAATTCTGCACACAGGGACAATCCCTCCCTGTATTGGGAAGCGGAAAAAGCGGTATTGCGAGGCAAGATCATAGCCTACATGAACAGCTTGAAGTGTAACACGGTGAAACAACTTACTACACTTAGCAACGCCCTGAGAAAAGCATACACTCAACACCAGCAAAATCCCACACTACAGATGTTGGAAGCCTGGAAGTCGGCCAGAGCTGCTTATGAATTTGTTCTGGAACGCAAGGAACAATTACACCGCTCTTATTTTGAGTCAAGATTGCTCAGACAGGGTAATAAGTCGGGGAAACTATTAGCCAGCTTAGCTAAAGGCCAACGACAACTGACCCATGTAAGAGCTTTACGTGACGCGAGGGGGACATTACACACAGATCCAAAGACAATAATTAGTATCTTTCAACAGTATTACTCTACCTTATACACAGATAGGGACCCTTTTGATGCAACAAGAGGACAGGCTTATATTGACTCCGCCAAAATGCCAGTCCTATCCCAGGAAGATTTAGAGCTTTTGAATTTGGATATCACCAAGGAGGAACTATTTAGGGCTATAGGTTCCCTACAGGGAGGAAAAGCACCAGGACCTGACGGCTTCACAGCCAGATTTTACAAATCTATGAAACACCAGATAGCAGACCCACTGCTAGCCTATTTTTCATCCCTACTTGCAGGCAACCCACCTTCCAAAGTGGCTAACATGTCATATCTGAAGCTTCTGCTCAAACAAGGAAGAAACCCAGATAATCCCGAATCATATAGGCCCATCAACTTAATCAATCAGGACATGAAGCTGATAGCAAAAATAATGGCCAACCGTCTTGCCACATTACTCCCCAGACTGATCAGCCCTAGTCAGGTTGGATTTGTACGGGGAAGAGCAGCAGTCACGAATATCAGAAAAACCCTCACTGTCTTGGATTGGGTTAAGAGGCAACCGAATACGGCACCCGCTAGGGCCTTGGTAGCCTTAGACGCCGAAAAAGCCTTTGATACAGTATGCTGGAAATGGCTTGACATGGTGCTGGACAAAATTGGCATACAAGACATTTTTAGATCCTTCCTATCAGGCCTCTACTCTAATCCAACTGCCCAAATTTATACTACTGGTATTCGGTCGGCTCTCTTCCCCCTACAGAAAGGGACGCGCCAAGGGTGCCCCCTGTCACCCTTGCTCTTCAATCTGGCCGTTGAGCCATTGGTGCGCACACTTGAGGCTGGCACTTTATACCCTGGGATAAAAGTAGGAACCAAGGAAATAAAATCCACTTTTTTCGCAGATGATGTCCTCCTATTTATGACACAACCAGGACAATTTCTGTGGCCTACTTTAAACCATATTGGAGATTTTGGGACATTTTCAGGATTTAAACTAAATTTATCCAAGTGTGACCTGCTGGCCCTGAGTCCTTTGAAAGGCCCAGATATTAGAGCTATTCAGGATTTACACATTCCTATTGTGAGTCAATATATCAAATATTTGGGAATCAAGGTAGGAAAAACCCCTGATACTTTATATACCTTAAACTACCCTCCGCTATTTAAAAAAATAACAGATGAATTGAAGAGATGGGAAACGCTGCCTATCAATCTGAATGGTAGGATTCACCTACTCAAAATGATGAGTGTTTCCAAATTATTGTACCCTCTTCAAACTATCCCATTGCTTCTGAAACACCGCGACACCAAAGCCCTAATATCCGCGTTCACAAAATTCATCTGGATGGGAAAAAGACCCCGTATTTCATTTGCCAGACTACAAAGACCACTAGAGAAGGGGGGTCTAAATCTTCCTGACATTAGGGGGTATAATTTGGCATGCCTAGGCCGACATGTCATTGATTGGATACATAACCTGCACCATTATTCCAACAATTGGCTTATCCATATAGTCTTACTGCATTAATGCACTCACTGTGTACCTTGCTTCCTTCCATAGTAAAGCAATCAGTCGTTCTTAGAGACACCATAGCTACGTGGAAAGCTACGCGTAAATGGTTTGGAGTTTCTTTCCAACTTTCTAAATACTTACCTCTGTGGAATCATGTGGACTTTCCCGCGGGTCGAACAAACAAATTCTTCCAACACTGGAGAAGTCAAGGTATCATGACTCTAGCACATGTCCTTCATCCCACCGA
Source organism: Rhinella marina (assembly GCA_900303285.1). Classification (NCBI taxonomy): domain Eukaryota; kingdom Metazoa; phylum Chordata; class Amphibia; order Anura; family Bufonidae; genus Rhinella; species Rhinella marina. The sequence goes on along the minus strand of ONZH01021647.1, from coordinate 30,328 downwards.
ACCTAGGTTGATGACTCTGTCAGAGTTAACTAACACCTACTCGCTAGTGGGAGCGCAGACATTTCAGTATCTGCAACTGAGGTCCTTTTGCCAGAAGCGATTAAGAGACTACTCAAAGGAAGTTGTAGACAATCATTTTGACAAATGGATAGGAGGGCCGCAAGTCAGAAACACGATATCAGGCCTTTATAGATCTCTTCTGGCACGGGGACTGAAGGCAGACCAACCTGTCATCTTCTCCTACTGGGAAAGGACTTTGACGGTTGTGGACACTTCCAAGAGATTACTGGAAGGAATGCACCTGGTTCGTAAACATATTATAAGCAAGACCTGGAGGAGTACGCAATATAGACTAATCAATGCTGCGATATATATATTCACCATCCCAGCAACTGTAACCTGGCCAGATAGACCGACGCATTGTCCAAAGTGTTTGACTGACAGAGCAGATTTGTATAATTGTATCTGGCAATGTCGGGAGATACAGACATTTTGGAAAGACGTGGGCATATTCATTTCTAAATTATGGAAGCAACCGTTGCAGATGGCACCTATGCCTATATTGTTTCACTCCATAGCACCCCCTGACAGTACCTCAGAGGAGGGAATGATTTTACCAGCCCTGATACACATCACTTTAATGGCCGTCAAGCGCGCCATATTGCAGCATTGGTTGTCTCCTAACTTGCCATCCACGCTGGAGGTCATTACAATGTTAAAAAAAATATATGTATCTGGAAAGACTGGAGACAGAATCCAAAAAACAATCCAGGACGAAAAAATTCTTCAAACTGTGGCATCAGTTTATAGTCACAGTTTTGACCCCAGAGGAAAGAAAAATAGTTATGCAACCCTTCATCCACACCACATGGTATTACACTGAAGACCTCAAAGGCACATTAGGACCGCTTCGTCAGAACTCCAGACATTAGGGCATAACTAGAATTGAGGCGCGCGAGCACTTAGTCATGGCCAGAAAGGGAGAACAACACTGCAGCTTAGTTGTTTGAAAGTTTTATTGATTGTCACTATGTGATCTGCTACTGGAATGCAATACTGTCAATTGGCATTATATTGTAACTTAACAGTATGTACATGTATACTATGTACTGTATTTTGATTTATTGCATAAATAAAATAAAAATGTAAAAAAAAAAAATCCACAAAACATTTCACTGCGAATTGTGAGAAGATTTTTGTAAGGATTCGATGTGGGTTTCATCCTCATGAAAATCTGCAATATATGAACTTAGCCTAGAACAGCCTCTCTGAACATGAATATTAAATGTGTGAATTTAGATCATTAGACAAAAGCAGTGATCCTTTCCTTTTAAAGAGGAGGTGTCTATAAAATGGCCATCACCATTTATGGGAAAAGATTCAGTAAAAAATAAAAAAAATATATTTTATACTCTAAGGTCCTGATTTCACTCCAGAATTTTGTCTTCAAACAGTTGCAAAATGGGGCTTTTGCAACTTTTTGCACTCACTTGAGCAAACATTTTGCAACTTTTTGTTTTTTTTTACACTACTCAACCCAGTTTTGAAGTATGGGTGGGGAAGTGGGTGGGGTTAGCTATATTCATTAGTTTCACTCATTTTAAAAATTCACCATCTTACTCCAAAAGCTTTAGGTTTAAAGGGGTTTCCCCGGGATATAAGAAAATGAAAATCCTTACATATTACTTTATTATAAATATATTCCCAAATACCTTTCATTAGTTATAATGGCTCAGTTTATCTAGGGAACGTCCTATTAGTACACACAAAACCTGTCCTAATCACACAGCAGGACGGGTTACTTCACAACACTGAGGTAAAGAGCTGCCTCATCCTTCTCTCTGCTCGTCAGGGATTATAATCCTGAATACAGATGATAAGATCTTTAGCTGAATCTCAGTAGGAATGAGATATATAGTACAGAGAGGATGGACAGGATCAGTAATGGAGACTGCATACAATAGCTGCTGCACATTACCCCTACCCTCCTCTCTGTACTTCATGTCTCCTCACTCCATTCCTACAGAGATTCAGCTGAAGATCTTATCAGCCATATTCTGGATCATAATCCCTGAACAGCAGAGCAGAGAGGAGGATGAGGCAGCTCTTTTGCTCAGTGTTGTGAAATAACCCTTTTTTATAGCGGCAATATTACCTCCCTGTCCCGCGAGTCCATACCTCTTTTAATAAGACAAAATTCTGATGGCCTTAGAGGCAGCTGACTGGCATCGCATGCAGTTGTTTAGTCTATGATCTACTAATACACCCAAATCTTCTCAACAAGTGACTCTCATATGCTGCATGCAGATTATTCGCCCCCAAGTGCATAACTTTATATTTATCTATATTGAACCTCATTTGCCAAGTGGAGGCCCAAACAGTAAGATTGTCCAAGTCAGCTTGTAACTTATTAACATCTTCCATAGACTGGACTGTATTACAAAGTTTGGTGTCATCTGCAAAAATAGAAACAGCACTATTAATCCTGTTCTCTATGTCATTAATGAATAAGTTAAATAATAGCGGACCCAGCACAGAACCTTGGGGAACACCACTTATAACCGGGAACCCTTCAGAGTAGGAGTCATTGACCACAACTCTTTGGATACGGTCACAAAGCCAATTTTCGATCCAATTACAAATTATATTTTCTAAACTAATAGACCTCAATTCACCCATTAGTCATCCGTGAGGGACAGTATCAAACGCCTTTGCAAAGTCCAAAAACACAATGGCCCTGATTTATCACACCTTCACTCCAAAATTCTGTCTTCAAAAAGTCGCACGATAGGGCTTTTGCGACTTTTTTGCGCATTTTTTTGCGACTTTTTGCATGTGTACACAACTCACTCCAGTTTGTAATATGGGTGGAAAAGTGGGTGTGGTTAGCCATGTTAATGAGATTCACTCCAGATTTATCATTGCGACTTTTTAAAAAAAGTCGCAAAATAGTCGCAATCTCACTCCAGGAGGAGGGTGGAGTAGAAAAAGTGGAGTAGCTTCTCTAGACAGAAGTGTTAGGTTTAAGTACAAGCCACATTTATCAAACAACCTGTGACGTTTGATAAATGTGGCAGAAAGTACTCCAACACAGACTGAAGCAAAACTGACTTCAAATATTTTCCTAATGATAAATTCCCCCCAATATCGACAGCCTTCCCTGTTTCCAGGCTTCTACTCACCTCCTCATAAAAACAAATCAGTTTAGTTTGACAGCTTCTGTTCTTAGTAAAACCATGTTGGCTATCACTTATATTATTGACAATTGCATAATCTTGTATGTAGTCCCGTAGAAGGCCATCAAACATTTTTCCCACTATGGATGTTAAGCTTACTGGTCTATAATTTCCTGGTGAAGACCTAGCAGCCATTTTGAAAATAGGAACCACATTCGCCTTGCACCAGTCTCTTGGTACAATGCCTGTCATTAAAAAATCTGTAAATGTTATGAAGAGAGGCAAAGCAATAACTGAACTGAGTTCCTTTAGAACTCTAAGGTGTAATCCATCTGGACCTGGGGCCTTGTTCACCTTTAATTTTTTTAGCATATTAAGGACCATTATCTAAGTATTTTCATTTTTTTTTAATTCCCAGAGAACCCCTTTAAGGATAAGACAAATCTATCAAACAGCATGCAACATTTGATAAATGTAAAGACTGACTAGCAAAACTGTAAAGCAAAAAGTAAAGCAAAACTGACTCCAAATATTCCCCTCCAAGTCTCTGCTTTTCTGAGTTCAGTTGTACATGGGGCTGTCTAATCAGTGATTGATACCATTACCTATGTAAATGTGTATACATAGCTGTCAGTCAGGGGTGCACCACCAATGAGGCCAGGTGAGGCGATCGCTTCAGGCAGCACCAGGTAGGTGCAGGGGGGGGCAGCCTAAGGGCCATGGACTGAAGGGAAGGGGTTAGGTTAAGAAATAGGCATTGGGGAAGGTTTCAGTTTTCCCCTCAGGCAGCAGAAAGGCTAGGTGCACCACTGCTCTAAGTCACTGACAGTTGTATACAGGAACATTCTTAAGCTTGAGCAGAGATATAATTGTATAAAATACAAGTTTTGCTTAATCTTTTTCCATAAAACTATATCAATCTGCTTAGCTCCTCCTGCTCTATAACAGACAGCACTTCATTCTTATGGTGACAGATTTCCTTTAACAATATTATTACTTTGGATTACAAACCGGATTACACCCAAAACCCTCATCATTGTCACCTTTGGTGATGTATTTTTTTGAGAATACCCTAGCGTAAAAGCTGAATTCTGATTCTGTGTTATTTCTAAGCAATTTCACAAACATGCAAGTATATTTCTGATCGGGAGGAATAAAAAACCCATAGTGTGAACCTTTCCAGAAGAATACCAGGCCATGTTTTCTGACAGATTTTCCATTTATGACAGTTCCATTATATCCTTTGTGTACTGGCCATCTTCTTTGAGAGGACCACCCCTCTAGCAGACTGTGTATATATCCTTATAAACTCTCCTGTCATGAAAGGCAGTCTATAAGGTTTGATAGAGGAAGCAGAAACTTCTGCACAAAGCATCAAATCATTTGTCTCCTAATCAATAGATTTTGTCAAGACTAAAAAGAATTCATCTCCTACATGGAGAATGATGCTGAAGAGCATCATTCTACGGTCTTACCTTCCAGCAGAAGAATCAGCTTGTCTTCATGTGTCCTCTGTAGCTAGTAAGTTGTTCATTAAGTCCATAAACCTGCTGTGAACAGTAGTAAGACTATATATGCTGATACGAGTAGAGGAGGGGGGAGGTTAAGTGCATTTTACCCTCTGTATTTTTGTGCCTCACTTCTTGATGCCTTCTGCCAACTGCAGACCATATTGCACTTAACTCCTTCACTTCAAAGCAGCCGTGCCCCATGGATAACACTCTTTGGAGGAGGGATTGCACTGAATCTCTGCTTGGGCTGCAAGGACTTGAGTGTTTAGTAATGTCTTGACTTCTGTATTATGTACTGATAAGTATTCTTGTTAGCTGTGGATGCTCTGAAGACAGTAGAAAACCTGCCTAAAGTGCATTTATATGGTAATTGTAATTTCCTATTACAGGCAGATATAAGAGGACAGGTATAGATTTTATGTCATGTACCGTTCTTATATTAATGTACACACTGCAATATTACATTAGGTGAAGTGTAGAAAAGGATGTGCATGATAGATCCTGTAATAAAAGTGTCCGTATTAATCTACTCATCCACTCTATATTATAATAATTATTATTCTCATTATTATTATTAAAATTTGTAACTATGATAGTAATACTGGAATTGTCATTAAATCCATTAAAGACGTATTCCCATCTTTGACATTTCTCTTGCACAGTAAAATATAAATTTTTGCAGATGACACTAAACTGTGTAGAGTAATTAACACAGAGGAGGACAGTGCACTGCTACAGATGGATCTGGATAGACTGGAGGCTTGGGCAGAGAAGTGGCAGATGAGGTTTAACACTGACAAATGTAAGGTTATGCATATGGGAAGGAATAATGCAAGTCACCAGTACATACTAAATGGTAAAATATTGGGTAACTCCGACATGGAAAAGGATCTAGGAATTTTAGTGAACAGCAAACTAAGCTGTAGAAACCAGTGTCAGACAGCTGCTGCCAAGGCCAATAAGATAATGAGTTGCATCAAAAGAGGCATAGATGCCCGTGATGAGAACATAGTCCTGCCACTTTACAAATCACTAGTCAGACCACACATGGAGTACTGTGTACAGTTCTGGGCTCCTGTGAACAAGGCAGACATAGCAGAGCTGGAGAGGGTTCAGAGGAGGGCAACTAAAGTAATAACTGGAATGGGTGGACTACAGTACCCAGAAAGATTATCAAAATTAGGGTTATTTACTTTAGAAAAAAGACGACTGAGGGGAGATCTAATAACTATGTATAAATATATCAGAGGTCAGTACAGAGATCTCTCCCATTATCTATTTATCCCCAGGACGGTGACTGTGACGAGGGGACATGCTCTGCGCCTGGAGGAAAGAAGGTTTGTACACAAACATAGAAGAGGATTCTTTACGGTAAGAGCAGTGAGACTATGGAACTCTCTGCCTGAGGAGGTGGTGATGGTAAGTTCACTAAAAGAGTTCAAGAGGGGCCTGGATGTATTTCTGGAGGGTAATAATATTACAGGTTATAGTTACTAGAGATGGGTCGTTGATCCAGGGAGTAATTCTGATTGCCTGATTGGAGTCGGGAAGGAATTTTTTTTCCCTAAAGTGTGGAAAATTGGCTTCTACCTCACAGGGGTTTTTTTTGCCTTCCTCTGGATCAACTTGTAGGATAACAGGTCGAACTGGATGGACAGATGTCTTTTTTTCGGCCTTATAAACTATGTTAAGTGCCCTATTGGGAGCCCACATCTAATGGAAAAGTGGAGATCTGCTGACGAATGCTGCCATAAACTTCAGGTGACGTCTGTGGAGTATGTGGCAGCTGTGAGTCAGCAAATGGAGGTTAGTGGAAACTGTACCCTAGAGGTAGGACCTGCTACCTATCAAATATTTATTACATTAAGGCCTCATGCACATGACCGTGTCCATACTGTGGTCCACAAACTACTGCTCATCCATGTGCAATCTGCTTTTTTCTCACTTCCATTATTAGAAATGACTATTCTCACCCACAATACGGACATGAATAGGACGTGTTCTATAATTTGCGGAACAGACATAGAGATGTGGACAGCACATGGATGGCATCCATACATCCATTCTCTAAGCTTCAGAAGCTGTGCTGTTTGTCATCAACAAATGAAGAGAAACTTTAATCTTCAGGCCCTCTGCTAGTTGTCAGGGAATCTCAAGAACTCATCATCATTACTCTCAGAATTTATGAAGCTCAGTTGCTCACAATCACTGGTATCACTTTCTTCACATAGGATACAACTTGAGTGCCATCTAAGGTGCTGCTAATGCCACATTTTTTGATTGACCTTACAACAGTTTCATCTTTTATTGACTGCCATTATGTTTTCAAAAATTTGAGTGGTAGTAAGCCTCTTCATTCGTCGAGTAGGTGTGAGATCATGATTACCAAAAGCCATCCATTTGTTCCACTCTTCTCCCACAAAAACTCATGCACACGAACGTGTGGCGCCCACTTGAATGGGGTCTGCATCTGACTGTCCCCACTGTAAGGTTCTGATCCGTGCTTCTGTTCCGCACAGCACCGCATGTCCCGGATTGCGGACCCGTTCAAGTGAATGGGTCCACATCCGTGGTGCAGGGTGCACATGGCCGGTGCCGTGAATTGCGGACCTGCCGTATGCAGGCAGCAATATGGCCACAGCCGGGCAATGGCCATGTGCATGAGGCATAAATGGTTTGTTAATGGAAACATATAGCGGTTGCAACTGGCTGGTAAGCACCCCTGGACTTACAGCTAGTTGAATCTTCATTAGTAGAGCAGTTTTTTCTGAAGTGCTCCAGGGCATTTAAACCACACTTTTTCAACCCATACTTTCATTCCATTTTGTTCTATCCATCCTTTTTCATGAACTTGCACAATAATTCCACTTGGGTTTATCTCCTTTGGCATGTTTTTCCTTTTGAAAAGTAGCAGTAAATTAAAGGGGTTCTCTGGGCTTTTAATATTGATGACCTATCCTCAGGATCAGCTGTATGAAGGGAAGGTGCACATAGTGTGCACGTGCCGACTCCCTTCTCTCTTCCTGCCCGCTGCTGCTTTTTCATAAACATAGCTGCAGCGAGCAGGAAGAGAGAATCGAGACGGCATGTGCGCACTGCACGTCTTCCCTTCATACAGCTGATCAGCGGGGGTGCCGGGTGTGGGACCCCCACCGATCTGATATTGATGACCTATCCTGAGGATAGGTCATCAATATTAAAAGTCCAGAGAACCCTTTTAACCATGTAATAGCTTTTCTCATGTCCTGAGGTTTTCACGGTTATGGTTTGACACCTTTCACATCAACAGTCCTGTTTGATGGAACATTAAAGGTTAGATGGACTTCATTCATATTCCCAATCTAGCTTATTTCAAATCCATTTATCTTCCTAGCAGCAAATACAAATTTTAGAAAATACTAAATCTGTGACTCATATTCTTTTGCCATTTTTTGAGCAATTCTAGTTTTGGTGCATATAGCAAGGCCACATGTCTTCATGAACCTGTAGCACCAAGATGCCAATCCAGTGAAGTCTCTGCAGCAATACATTTGACTTCATATATGATTATTTTTGTGGACACTGAAAAGCTGTTGTTTCTGTGACGTGTGATCTATTTTTTCACTTCCACTTTTAACTGTGACCACTTTGCAGCATGCCCACGAAAACATTGTTTAGTTTGTATGCGCTTTTTGCAGCTGATTCTCCTGTTTCCTCCTTTCCATTATCACTTTTTCTGTTGGAGGTGGCCCAAAATGTCTCTCAGCTGCCCTGTTTCCATGTTTTTCGCATATTTTACTACCTCCAGTTTAAAAGGAATTTTATATGCTAGCCTTTTCTGCTTTGACATCTTTCAAAATGTATGCAGCAGGAGTCTGCAACAAAACACAGTAATAAAAGAACTGTCAGCACTGTGTCCATCACAGTTATGGGGGCACGGTAAGGGAGAACATCAGTGGATGTCACACTTTTATGGGGGATCTGTGGATGACACTGTTATGGAGGATCTGTGTATAACACACTATTATGGGGGATCTGTGGATAACACAATGTTATGGGACACCTTTGGATGTCACACTTTTATGTGGGATCTGTGGATGACACTGTTATGGAGGATCTGTGGATGACACACTGTTATGGAGGATCTGTGGATGACACTGTTATGGAGGATCTGTGGATGACACTGTTATGGAGGATCTGTGGATGACACTGTTATGGAGGATCTGTGGATGACACTGTTATGGAGGATCTGTGGATGACACTGTTATGGAGGATCTGTGGATGACACACTGTTATGGAGGATCTGTGGATGACACACTGTTATGGAGGATCTGTGGATGACACTGTTATGGAGGATCTGTGGATGACACTGTTATGGAGGATCTGTGGATGACACACTGTTATGGAGGATCTGTGGACAACATATTAATGGGGACATCTGTGGCTGTCGCACTTTTATGGGGGATCTGTGGATGACATACTGTTATGGGGACATCTATAGATGACACACAATTATGGAGTTATCTATGGATAACACACTGTTATGGGGGTCTGTGGATAACACACTTTTATGGGGGATCTGTGGATGATATACTGTTATGGAGACATCTGTAGATGACACACAATTATGGAAGTATCTATCCATAATTATGGAGGTATCTGTGTCTTCAACAATTTGCCCTTCAGCAGTTCAAACTGAGGCTGGCCACTGGACTCCTCGTCTACCACTAGACGGATTAAGTCTGAGGTACTGTATCTTGTGCATGCCAGGGGCTGAGAGCGGGGGCGTCTCCATGGGCCCTGCAGTCTGTACCTGAGCACTCCATCTGTGCCAGTATGGGCTGCCATTATCCCTATACAGTACAGCAGGGCAGCCTGTGATGATATCACAGAGACCCTGCTGAGCTGTAATGCCGCAATGTGTTAAGCGAGGCTGGGCACCAGAGGCCTACTGCACAACATAAAAGCTCAGCTTCACAAACGCTCAGAATTTTTGGCTCCATTTTCAGGGACAAAAAAAGTTTTATAGTCTGAAAAATACAGTAAGGAATATTATAAATATAATTATCTGCAATCAGCTTCCTAAGTACCTCCCTGGGCATACAGGCCTTGTTTGTCACCTTGTCTACTTGTTTAGACAATATAAATATATGAAATGGGGAAAAGTGGTTTGAAGCATATGCACATGAGTCTGATTACTAGGTATAAATAACACCTATGCAACAAATATCTAACTCTGCAATTCTCCTTATTCTGTCTTCTTTACTCTACACCAGCAAAGCTGTTCCCTGGTTCTGTGTTCTGTTGCAATCCTGTTACAATTTGCTAACCAAGTTCTGCTATACTTTATATACTTACATAGTCAGTTCCCTCATTCAAGGCCTAAAGATCTACCGGTATGTACTTTACATAAGCACGTTCTTGATTGGACTCACCAACAGACCAACAGATCCAAAGGTTCAGCTACTAAGCAGTTTTTTTTTTCCTTGCAGCTATTCACCTGATTTGCACTTTTCATGCTTTTTCGTGTTATTTGCAGTTTCTATGTATTTTTTTCTTCCCTCTGGTTCTTCATTGTATATTAATTCATGGTTGTATTTCAGTATACAGTATATCTTCATGAAGCTTATCTTATGTTTTCCTTACTTTACTTTTACCTCTTTAGTTATACATTTTGTAAAATTTGTGGATATGCTATGATTAAGAACCCTCTTGGCTCAAAACACGTAAACATATCCATGTATGTATTTCATGTTTTTAGCTTTGTCTGAATTAATTTTGGTTTTAATTTTTTCTGTGATGCTGGATATTGTTCTATGCATTTGGGATTCCTGGTTGGACCTGTCCAGGTCCATTCCTTAGCTCGTGTGGATTTTGCCTGTAGCCAAGTCCTCCAAGTCTGTTTCTAGTTCATACACTGGCTATCCATGACTACGCTTCTGCCTTGTCCTTTGGATATTATAATTGGATACTGATCTGCTCTCCTGGTAAAAACCCTGGGCTATGTTCTAGACCATGTCCTGTCGCTGAATACCCTCCAGCTCCCTTGTCTATGCTCCAGTAACTGGGGACATTTATCAAAAGTGGTGTAAAGGAAAACTGGTTTAGTTGCCCATAGCAACCAATCAGATTCCACCTTACATTTTCCAAAGGAGCTCTGAAAAATGAAAAGTGGACTCTGATTGCTATGGGCAACTAAGCCAGTTTTTCATTTACACCAGTTTTGATAAATCACCCCCACTGTGTCTGCTCCAGCTCATGTGTCTATGTGCAGGCATTTGGTGTCCTTGTTCTTGGTTCCAGTTCTGGGCATGTCTGTGCCCATGTGCTCTACTTCTGGACTCTTCTACTCCACAATCACAAGTAGAGATTATCAAAGTTATGGAAAATCGATTCGGCTGTTTCACTGAATTTCACAAAGAAAGTTGCATTTCTTTGCATGTAGCGGGCGCAATGAGGTGGACTGGCTCTTGACAGTGGGTTAATCAGTTAAAAAAAAGACCTTATCCATTTGATCGCAAAGAGCCCACCATGGCCATCTTGACCGGCTGGCGTGGTTATGTCATACATCACTGCAGACAAGATTTCACCACGTAACTTCAATCAAGATGGCTGCGACAGGCTCTTTGTGCACAAATGGATGAGTGTGTGTTTTTTTTTTTTTTTTTACCCCCATTTCGGGGGAAATTAATTCATTACCGCAAAGCACGAGGAAATTCAGCTTTGTGGCAAATTTTTCCTGTAATTCGGAATAAAGCCAACTTCAGATAATTTGATTCGCTCAACGCTATTCACAAGCTCAAATCTGCTTTTCCTCAATTATGACTCTGGCACTGAAAAGCATTCAGTGTTTCCTGGACTTTCTGATTTTCTCATTGACTGTTTCTGTATTCCAGTTGTGCCGTCGCTGCTATGTTCGCCAGAGGATCCACATTTCTTGTCTTGTAACATTATTTGTGAAATCCTGAACTTTTAAGGACTGTATATTCTCTTATCAAGTAATGCTAGCTGTACCATTACTATACAGATATGCATGCATTTGGCTGTAGTACCTGCAATCTCGATTCTGCCAAATCTATAGTCAAATCTATAATACAACATTCTGGCTTAATAAACACACATTATCTATTGATACAAGAGATCTCCCTTTAAAGGAAAATTAAAATACAGGAAAAAAAAATAGAAAGTGATTTCTGCATGAAATGTGAGCTCATCCAGAATCCGCCACTGACCTGTCTAATTTTTAGACCCAGGACAGCAATATGTAAGATTGTTTATTGTTAGCGGTGAAAAGCCAACATATATTTTATAACAAAAAACCCAAAGGTTATAATCCTAAAAAAAAAAAAAATCAATAAAACAAAAGGCATTTTGCCAGTGAAATCACTGGGTTATTAAAACAGAACTTTCTGTCATGTTGATGAATGTTACTTAGAATGAATGTAGTTTCAATTAGATAGTTCTGCTCAAGGCGTACATTGACTAATGCAGGACTAGTAAGCGAGGACCGGATCTGAAGGTGACAATATCTATGAATTGGTTGCCCATTACAGATGTTAATTCCATTTGAAGATGTTACTTTTTTGGTTGCCTTCTTCACTAGGACTTGGTAAATGAACTAGATGAACTAGAGGCTATCCTTAAAATAGTGCCTTGGCTGTTTGATCTCATAGTGCTGTTAGTGAAGATCGGCACATGCCCTATAATTATGCATGCTCTGCAATTCTGAAGGCTACTTGTTAAGCTGCTGTGAAATTCTTCACCAAACCACTTGTCCTCTGGATTATGGGTTATCGACAATTAATCAGACAAGTCCATTCGGCCTACACATATATATAGTGCTTTTCAAATGTTTTAGGTAGGTGTCAAAAAATGCTGCCAAGTAATAATACTTTCAAAATATCAATAAATAAAATGCAAAGTGAATGATATTTGTTGTGACCACCATTTGCCTTCAAAACTCCACCATAATCCCAGACAAACTCGATAATGTTGAGATCAGGGCATTGTGGGGGTCATATCATCAATTCCAGAAATCCTTGTTCTTCTTTACGCTAAAAGGGGAACTAAAGCCTGAAATCAAACAAAAAAAGAAGAATAACCAACAAAACTTAACATAAGCTCCTTATGTGCTCTTGTTTCGTTAGGTATGACAAATGCATACCATGCAAAATACAATAGAAAAGCAGAGGAGGCTGGGTTTAGTCTGGATAACTTTTATCTACACAGTAAAAGTGGCCATTTTTTTTAGAAGGAATACATGTAATGTGGAACTGTAACAGACTACAAAATACTAAATCTACTAAGATAAATCCCCCTCTCCACTCCTAAATAGTGCCAGGGTTACGTAGATTTGACTTTTAGGTTCCTGGGAAAGCTGGGTTACAACCATGTAGCCCTGTAATACAATGCAGAATAATACATCTATCAATATAAATTCCCCTTCCAAATTTGCCTCTCAGGATCTTGGAAAGATGGAACTGTAATATACTTCAGAACACTAAATCTACTAAGATAAATTCCCCTTCCAACTCAAGGGGAGTTTGGAGCCTCAAATATAACCCAGCCAATGGTTTGTAGCAACAGTCAAGGAGAAAAAAATCTCTGTTCTGATGGAAACCTTCCTCATCTGTCAGAAATGTATTAGATCAGTGGTTCTCAACTCCAGTCCTCGGGACCCACCTGCCAGTCAGGATTTAGGAATATCCCACAGAATGAATACCTGTGGTAAGTCCTGATGGATGGACGCTAATTATATCAGCTGGTCTAAACTAAGGAAATCCTGAAAACCTGACTGGCAGGTGGGTCCCGAGGACTGGAGTTGAGAACCACTGTATTAGATCTTCCTCTCTAATGATATTTATTATTACTCAAGCATGTAAGGCTGTTATTATGGGGCACCAGTGGACATTATAGGGAAAGAGGAGAGAACAGAAGTACAACTCCCATCATGTCCAGAATGTTATTATGGGGCATCTATGGCCATTACATGTAGAGGGGTATGTTAAAATCACATAAGTAAAAAATATAGAAAAAAACAGAGTGCAGGGAAACAGGCAACATCACATGAGGGGGCACAGATGAAATAAAGACCACAAGTGCAATCTTATGTGATTTTAACAATATTATGAATAAAGTTATTTTGTTATAATTATTTGCGGTCTGGCCCTCCCTCCTTTTGTCTTTTCCCAATATGGCTAGACTGTTATTTTCGGACACCAGTGGCCATTACATGGAGAGGGACATAAGAGGGGAGAACTAAAACTCGCAGTATGTCCAGACTTATTTTGGGGCATCAGTGGCCATTACATGGAGAGGGTATGAGGAGAGAACTACAACTCCCAGCATTTCTAAGATGTTTTTATGGGCTATGTAACACTGTGTCTAGAAAGGTACTGGAGGGGGGGTATACCCAGAATGCTTAGATGGGTGAGATCATGACGTCATTGCGCCGCCTGAGCTGTACACAGCGGGACACAGGCCGGAAGAGGCCTGCATCATATCGCTGAAAGAGGCAAGGAAGTAAGTATTTAAGTTTATTTTTTTTATTTACGCTTTACTAGGGGCCCTATCTGCCACTCATAGGGACATCTGCTGGGGCCCTCCACTATAGAGGAGGAAGAGCACTATGGGGGCATATTTTAAATACTGGCAGACATGGGGGGCAGTATTAAGGAGGATGAGCACTATGGGGGACCTATTTTAAATGTTGGCAGGCATGGGGGTCACTATAGAGGAGGAGGAGCACTATGGGGGCATATTATAAATACTGGCAGACATGGGGGGGGCACTATAGAGGAGGAGGAGCATTATGGGGGCATATTCTAAATACTGGCAGACATGGGGGGGGCACTATGTTATGTGCTGGCACACATGGGGGCACTATGGAGGGGGAGGAGCACTATGGGGGCATCTTCTGGGGCCCTATTTTATAAACTGGCAGACATGGGGGGCACTATGGAGAAGGGGGGGCACTATGGGGGCATCTACTGGGGACCCTATCTTATATAATGGCAGACATGGGGATCACTATAGAGGAGGAGGAGCACTATGGGGGGATATTATAAATACTGGCAGACATGGGGGGGCACTATAGAGGAGGAGGAGCATTATGGGGGCATATTTTAAATACTGGCAGACATGGGGGGCACTATGTTATGTACTGGCACACATGGGGCACTATGGAGGGGGAGGAGCACTATGGGGGCATCTTCTGGGGCCCTATCTTATAAACTGGCAGACATGGGGGACACTATGGAGAAGGGGGGGCATCTACTGGGGACCCTATCTTATATACTGGCAGACATGAGGGCACTATGGAGAAGGGGGAAGCACTATAGGGGCATCTACTGGGGACCCTATCTTATATACTGGCACACATGGGCGGCACTATGGAGAAGGGGGAGCATTATGGGGCCATCTACTGGGGACCCTATCTTATATACTGGCACACATGGGCGGCACTATGGAGAAGGGGGGAGCACTATGGGGGCATCTACTGGGGACCCTATCTTATATACTGGCACACATGGGCGGCACTATGGAGAAGGGGGAGCACTATGGGGGCATCTACTGGGGACCCTATCTTATATACTGGCACACATGGGCGGCACTATGGAGAATCGGGGAGTACTATTAGGGTAATTATATAGGGGCATTTTACTGGCACACATTATGGGGGCATTTTATACTTTGCAGAATTATTTTTGGGGAACATTATGTTTACACTGTTAGTGTCAGGGACACTGTTTCCTGGGCACAGTTATTTTTTATGACACTGTGTGGCAGTAATTATTGAAGAGGATCTATCTGTGTGTAACTAGTATAGGGATCACAGCGGCACAGTATTGGGAGTGACAAGATGGTGTTCAGAAGGTGGGAGGATGATGGAAAACTAGGAAACTAAGATGTTTGTCAAACTTTGCAGAGACTATATGTGGCTGAAAGACATCATCATGGCGGTCTGGTCTGAAAAGAAAAGATGAGGACAGAGAGCTTCTACATCTAAGGAGATGTCACTGGATGTAAGAGGTATGTGGTGCTGTATTAGGCTACCTTCCCATCTGAGTTAGTGATTCTGAAGGCTGGTCCAGCAGAGAACAGCGTGTCAGAATTCACCGGCTCTGGCACTGCTGGATGCAGAATGCCCACCGGCCCTATTAACTATAATAGGGTCCGGCAGAGATCCAGCCAAAATCTGGTAAAAATGCAGAGAATCAGCTGGACACAAACCGCTGCATGCCTGAGTTTGTGTCCAGCCAATTCCTTGCATTCTCTGTCGGATCAGGTGGCCGGAGCCTAGTGCTGCAGGTAGGAAAGTAGCCTTACCCTGTATGTTTTGTATTGCTGTATGTAATGTTAGGATGGAATATGTTAGGTTGAGAATTTGGCCCCCGGTAGGGAGGGGGGGCCCAGACACAGTTTTTGCACAGGGGCCCTCTGCTGTCTGTGTCCGCCCCTGAGTGAGATAAAAGAAACCAGGAAAGATTGGTTGTTTTAGCAAAGTTTAGTTTGCTAAGGGACATTTCAAGTGTTTTATGGGCTGGATTTGTATGGAATGTCAGATAGGTGATGTTAGTGGGACTTGACCCTCACCCTCCACTACTCCCCTCCTCTCCAGTACACCACTTTCTGTAGCCTGAGGAAAACCCAGATGCATCTGCTGGGTTCATTACTGTGGGGATACATGCAGGGATGACATGCTTATTGAGAGCCTGGCAATGGCAACTTTCTTTCTATGAAAGCCTGATCTACTGTGTGTTGAAGACATTGATGAAGAAACCTCTGTGTTGAGCTAGTGTCCAGACAGGCAGGTTTTTTTTATGCATTTATTTTTTGTTAACTTTACCAAAGTTTGTGCATAACTTTGGGCTGTTGTTATTGTTTTGGATGAAAATAAAGTACTTTGGACTTTAACCCCTTCAACCACCGTCACGGTCATCACGGTGGTTGAGGGAATGCATGGAGCGAGCTTTTGCGGTGAGCCCACTCCATACGCGTTGTGTGCTGGCTGTATCATACAGCAGGCACCCAGCAGCAATGATGGGGAATGATGATCATGCCGAACCAGGGAGCGCGTCTGAATCCTATTCATCCTAATATATCTCTATTAGGGTGAATAGGACAAGGGATCAAAAGATCCCAGGTTATAGCCTCCTAAGGGGGTTAAAATTTATTACTATGACATTTAAAAAAATTAAAAGTTTGAATGACCCACCTTTCCCAATTTTACATATAAAAATATATTAACAATAAAAAATAAACATATCAGGTATTGCTGTGTCTAAAAATGTCTGAACTATTAAAATATGTTTTTTTAAATTCCTGTGCGGTGAACATGGTTAATTTTTTAGTCACCTTTCCCCCAAAAAATTGAATAAGAGTGATCAAAAAGTCCTAAATACCACAAAAATGGTACCAATAAAGCAAAAGTTTGTCTGGCAAAAACAAACCCTGTTATGGCTGTCAAAAATGGCGATGCAAAGAAAACTTTTATTTTTTCAAAAGTTTGTATTTTTAAAGTAGTAAAACAAACTATAAAAGTTTGGTATTGTCATATTTGTATTGAGCCTCAGAATAAGGACGTCATGTGATTTTTAGCGCACAGTGAGTGCCGTGATGTCAAAACCCTGAAAACCTTGGTGGAATTGTATTTTTTTTTTTTTCCAATTTAACCCCACAAAGAATTTTTTTCCCCGTTTTCCAATAACAGACATGGTAAATGAAATGGTACCCTTAAAATATACAACTTATCCTGAAAAAATAAGCCCTCATTGTGGCTATTAGAATATGGGGAGGAAAAAACGATAATGTAAAACCAAAAATGGGCCCGGTACTTAAGGGGTTAACCTGTTGAATCCGTTGGAGTGAGCAAAAGGAAAGAATGACCACTCCTAGTATTTGACAACCTCTAGAGGGAAAAGCTAACTTCTTACACACACATTTAGCACAAGAGCCCTGCCAAGATTGTGACATCACACAGGTCATTGCAGATCCTTCACCATTTCTCTTAACTGCTGAGCTCTGGTTCAGTGGGTAAATAGGGTGAAATATGATTGGCTGGAGTGGAATGTGCAAGTTGAAAAGGCTGGGAGGCAGATGATAAATCTCAGGGGAATAGGAGAAAAAGTGGCTGTGGGGAACAAGGGCTGGGATCCAAGTTGGGATGGGCTATTGTTAGTTGATTATGTCACTTTAGGGTTATTTAAACAATTCACTGTTGGTGTTTGTATGCTTGATAAAGGCCATTCTGGCCGAAACGTTGCATCCGGATTAAAAGGCTTTCACTTCAACAAGGACATGCTGTCTCCATCCAGTTTCTTTGGCTTATTTGGCATTACATGAAGAGACAGAAGAGCAAACCTACATCAACAAAAGATTTGTGGTTAGTTCTTCAACCTCCCTGCCAAGTTCCTTCAAAAACTGTGTGCAAGTCAGGGCCGGCCATAGGTGGCAGGGTGCCCTGTTCAAAATTGCCCTTAGGCGCCCCCTCCCTTCACAGTTTTATAATGTTAGTTTTTGTGACTTTTGTTCATATGTTTAGCTCAGTTTCTGCAGGCCATCCTAGGTAAAATATTGAAACTGCTGTCCATATTGGTAATTTTTATGATTTTCTAATATACACTTCCATAAACAGAAACCTTGTAATAACAACCTAACCTGAATGAAATGCATAAGAAGTAAAATGGAAAATAATTATCACTTGTTCATTTTCTATAATAATGTTCATCTTCTATAATAATAAGCATTTTATTCCAACGTCATCTAGGATGACAGAAGACAGTTTTCATATACAGGACTGCCATAAACAGTCTATTGCATAATGCATATATGAAAACTACACACTGTAACTTTAGAGGGGTTGTCCCAACTCATCCAATATAAGAGATACCGAATGCATCCATGTTCCCAGCATTCCAATGTGATAAACGCTGAGGGAGGGATTTATCATCCCTGTATGCATGTTTTCTGGCTTACAAAAATAAGCTAATTTCTGAGCAGTCGCTAGTTTGCTCAAGAACTTGCTCATTTTTGCTGTTTCTGCACCGGCCATTCCACTTCTGAAAAAGTGGGTGTGGCTTGGTGTACTAATTAGTGTGGCCTCAGCTCAAGCCAGATTTACTATAGTCTATGCAACTTCTGTAGCCTATATTGTAGGGCAAACCTATACCACCTCCGTGGTGGAATAGACCTGAAGCCACTTTAAACAGGGGAAATTCTGCACAGGCAGATATATGAGGAGGCTTATGCCTCTTAGTAAATCTGCCTAGCTGGACGGGCAGCGGATTTCACTTAAGAATGGCATGAAAAACACTGGTCCTTCGTACATCTCCCCCTAAGTGTTTCCACATTTCTGGGTAAAAACATTTAACAAAATACTGAGTATGTCCATGACTTCCCATTTCCAATGTTCTGATATAAGTACTGAGAATTTCTCTCTAATTCTTGATCCAATATGATAAGTATTGAGTATTGAGAGTGTCCCTGGTGACCCAATGTTTTAAGTACTGACCGTTTCCCTGTCCCTTGAGATCCAATGTGATGTAAGTACAGGTTCCTCCTGGCCATCGACTGTGATAATTACTATGAGCTTCCATGTCATCATTGATTCAATAGGATAAGTACTGGGAATGTCCCTGGTCATCCTAAAAATACTGGGTGTCCATAGCCGAACGGTGTGATAATTCCTGAGCGATTCCTTGTCCATCTGATGTGACAAGTACTGAAAATATTTCTGGCGGTCCCATATCATAAATTCAGTGTGTCCATGTCCTTGATGATTCAGTACGAATACAGTAGAATGTATTCTTTATCACATAATCCATTTTGAAAAATTGTATACTGATAACCGTTAATGCTACTTAAAGGGGAAGAAAGTAAGACACATATGAGACCCTGCAAAGTTCAAGCCTTCAGGACAATGCACTTTAGTGATCGCAGAGGGATGAAAAGAAGGCGTATTTTCTCCGCTTCCACAAACAAATAACAGAGAGTGAAAGAAAGAAATTAGAACAGGGATAGTAATAGCATCTCACTAAGAAAAGTAATCTCAAAACCACCTCACAGACAAGAAACAAGGCCTATGGGTTCAGAAATGATAGTTTCTCATAGTAAGATAAATTTTCAGATTTATGCGAGTAACAAAAAAGTTTTTGAGACACAAACAAAACAAAGACCTAAATATCAGGCCTGTATATTAGAACAACACCATGACTACCATTACTAACTCCACTACTGTCACTGAATATAAACAGTATATATTACCCAATATTACCAATTATATTAGTATACAAGGGACAAATAATACAGCCTTAGTAAATATTACTAACACAATGACTGAATAATACCACCATACTGTCATTATAGAGAACACAATAAACACAGACCCATATCACCCCCATACAGTGAACATACTGTATAGAGATAGATATCAGCTCTACAGGCAGTACAGTGTAATTGATTACCGTTACATCCAGTGACTCCAGAAGACGTCTTCTTTATTCAGTCTTTCCTTTTGTTTTCCATTCGGTTCAGACCTCCATGTCAACTTCTCCCGGCCATGAGTCGCCTCTTCAGCATCTGTCAGACAAACATCTTAGAATCTGCATTTTCCAGCATCCTGATCACCTCTACACAATCTCCTCAGCTATAGCCCCCAAAACTTCAATAATACCCCGCCACACACACACACACTGGTAGGCAAGTATGTCATTCCCATTAGTGCCAGTAACACCCCCCCTCCATTCATTCCCATTAGGCCAGTAACATCCCCCCTCCATTCATTCCCATTAGGCCAGTAACATCCCTCCCCCCATTCATCCCCATTAGGCTAGTAACATCCCCCCTTCATTCATTCCCATTAGTGCCAGTTACATCCCCCACCATTCATTCCCATTAGGCCAGTAACATCCCCCCCTCCATTCATTCTTATTAGTGTCAGTAACACCCCCCCTCCATTCATTCCCATTAGTGCCCGTAACAGACTCCCCACCCCCTGCCCCCCATTCATTCCCATTAGTGCCAGAATTAAAAAAAGAAAGAAAGGAAACAAAACAAATACTACAAATGCTTACCTACACTCCCGCGCAGAGCCTCCGGGCCGACATCTCCGCTCAGTCGCCGATGAATGACATCATCGGCGCCTTTGCCGGAGGTCACGCTGCTACAGGAAGAGCTGTATGCGCGCGCCCATGCGCATAAAGCAGATAGCAGCGCTGGACACCACGGCGCAGGGGCGCAGCACGGCAGCAGCTGATCCTATTCCTGACCGCGCCCCCTTAATAGTCAGGCGGCTGGCACCCTGTGCGACTGCACAGGTCACACATAGCTAAGGCCGGCCATGGTGCAAGTGTACCTAGAAGAACTGATGCTGTTTTGAAGGCAAAAGTTGATCACACCAAATATTGGTTTGATTTAGATTTCTCTTTTGTTCATTCACTGTACAGTTTGTTAATTGCTAAATATAAACTATTAACTCTTCTAGCAATCTTAATTTGTAGCATTTCTTCCACCACTTGCCTAAAATGTTTGCAAAGTTTATATATATATATATATATATATATATATATATATATATAATATTAGTGTTGAGCGAACATGTTGGGCCAAATACACTATTCAGCCGAACATGGCAGTGCTCGGGTCCAAGTGTATTCGGCCAAATACCGCGTGTGCTCGAGCGCAATGCTCGAGTCCCCTCCCCGTACGCTAATTAGCCAATTAGCGTGTGGGGAGGTATGGCATTCAGTGTAATGCCAGTAGCCATGTTAGCTACTGGCATTACACTGATTGGCTGGCCGGGAACGCGTCATCGGGTGTTATAAAGCACCTGGTGACATGTGACCCGGCCAGTGTTAGACAGGGAGAGGTGCAGCAAGGAGGGACAGATAGTGTAGGGAGAGAAGCACGCTAGGCAGGGATAGAAAACTATCAGAAAAGACGCAAAAGCCCTTTTAAGGGCTATTATATCTGCCACAAACTTTTAAAAAAATATATTTTAGTACTTTGTCTGGGCAACCGCATTCTCACCCCGATCCTTCTTCCTCCCACCATGCAGAGTCTGGGCAAAGAAGAGATCCCACATTGGGATATTCCAAGGAGCTTTTTTCATCACCGTCCCTTGGCTTGGGCCTCTCGCCAAGGCCGCTTGAAGTGGGACATGAGGAGATATCGTGCCCTGATTCCCAACCTATTGAGCAAACACAGTCTGAAGACGATGACGGTGGGGAACGACAAGTATTTTCTCCCGAGGTGGATGATGATGATGAGACACAGTTGCCAATAAGTCAAGGGCAATTAGTGTCTCAAGAGGTTGTGGATGAGGATGAGACGCAGTTAAGTCAGGTTCTTGTTAGTTCACCATGTCAGGAGGAGGAGCAGAGTGAGGATGTGGAAGAGGAGGTGGTGGACGACGAAATAGCTGACCCAACCTGGGAAGGTGGCAAGCCGAGTGAGGACAGCAGTACAGAGGGGGAGGGATCCGCAGCAGCGCAACAGGCTGGAAGAGGCAGTGGGGTGGAAAAAGGGAGAAGGTAGGCCACGACAACCAGACCCGCAACTGTTCCCCAGAGTAGCCCCTTTCAGCCAGCTCCCTTGCCAAGGGTTAGGTGTTCGGCAGTCTGGCGGTTTTTTGAGGAAAGTGCTGATGATAAACGGATTGTAATTTGTAACCTGTGCTTTACTAAGATGAGCAGGGGCGTAAACACCAGCAGCCTGACCACCACCAGCATGATCCGACACAAAGCACCCTAAAAGGTGGGCTGAACACCTGGGTCCACGATCTGTGTCTGCAGGTCATACCACTGCCTCCTCTGTTATGTGCTGTCCAGGACACAGGCCCAGATTCCTCCCGCCCTGCACCTGGACCTTCGCAGGAAACATCAGCCAGCATGTCCACTTCAATGTCCCAGTGCAGCGTTCAAATGTCCTTACCGCAGGCATTTGAACGCAAGCGCAAATACCCTGCCACCCACCCACAGGCCATAGCTCTAAACACGCAACTTTCCAAGTTGCTGGCCCTGGAAATGTTGCCGTTTAGGCTGGTGGACACCGAGGTGTTTTGCAGCCTGATGGCGGTGGCTGTCCCTCGTTACGCAGTCCCCACCCACTATTTTTCCTGGTGTGCTGTCCCTGTCTGACACGAGCATGTGTCCAGAAACATAACCCAGGCCCTGACCAACGCAGTTACTGGCAAGGTCCACTTAACAACTGACACATGGACAAGCGCTTGTGGCCAGGGACGCTACATTTCCCTGACAGCACACTGGGTGAACGTTGAGGCTGGGAGCAAGTCGTCCCCTGGGATGGCCTAGGTGCTACCCACGCCGAGGATTGCGGGCCCTACTTCCATCCGGATTTCCACTGCCACCTCTAGTAGCGGCTGCAACCCCTCCTTCTCTTCCTCCACCTCCTCCTCCACTTCTTCCCATGCAGAATTGCCATCTTGCAGCACCACTCAGACTTCTGTCAGTAGCCGGAAGCAGTGTAGCACAGCAGTCGGTAAGCAGCAACAGGCCATGCTGAAGCTTATTTGCCTGGGTGACAAACAGCACACCGCCGCAGAGCTGTGGCATGGCATAAGGGAACAGGCTGAGCTGTGGCTCTCGCCAGTCAACCTATAGCCAGGCATGGTTGTATCCGATAACAGCCACAACTTGGTAGCGGCTTTGAAGCTGGCCAACCTCCCACACATACCATGCCTGGCCCATGTATTCAACTTAGTGGTTCAGCGGTTTCTGAAAACCTATCCCAATTTTTCTCAGCTACTGGTGAAGGTGCGTCGCCTGTGCGCCCATTTCCGCAAGTCACCGACAGCTTCAGCTGGCCTGGCAACCCTGCAGCAGCGCTTGCAGTTGCCGGCTCACCGACTGCTGTGCGACCTGAGCATGCGATGGAATTCCACCTTACACATGTTGAGCAGGCTTTGTGAGCAGCAGAGAGCAGTAGTAGAATACCAGCTGCACTACGGTCGGTGCCTTTCTAGTCAACTTCCGCTCTTCACAAGCGACAAGTGGGCATTGATGTCTGACCTCTGTGAGGTGTTACGCAACTTTGATGAATCTACACAGATGGTGAGAGGCGATAATGCCATTATCATTGTAACCATCCCACTTCTGTGTCTGCTAAAAAGCTCGCTGCTCACAATAAAGGCCGATGCTCTGCGTGTGGAAGAGGTGGAAGACCCTACACAGGGTGATAGCCAGAGCACCATCGAATTTTTGGCAGCACTTGCGCTTAACGTACAAGTAAATCTATGTTTCCCAACAATATTTCCTGTAAAATCGATGTTATCTTGGGTTGTTGGGGGGTATTTTTGTCATTCCGTAAAAGTGGCGTAATAGTCGGACATCATCTTTAATAGCAGCGACTTCGGTGTCCAAGATGCATCCAGACATCCTCCCCATGCTGTTCCCTAACCATTTCTGTGGTGGTTCCATTATACTCGGGTGCTCGGCCGAGCACTTGAGCACCACCTAGTGTTTGGCCAGAGCATCCGAGCACCCGAACATCGGGGTGCTTGATCATCACTAGCATATATATATAGGTTTTATTAAGTACAAACAAATAATATATTGATTTAAAATAATAAAAATTCAGTTAAGAATTGAAGCTACCCCAAGGATCAGCTAACGGTTGCAGACCTGGATTCAGGGGAAGGTGTGATTGGCCATACACTTCCCCAGCAGTTGCCACTACCAGGGATATAGAGTTACATGCTGGTCAATTCAGATGAATGGCCAACCATGACAAAATCATCTAGAATAAACAAAGTAAATCAGTCTTGATGGCTACAACCCTTTGTCTCTAGTGTAACCCTGAAGTCATTTGTTACACCCTCTACTCCCTCTGTTGTCATATCCATCTGTCAACAGGTAAGATGCAATCCTCCCCCTGAGGAAGCTGATGCGAAACACATGTCGGGGCCTGCTTGGAGGTACTACCAACCAGGTCTGTATTTTTACATGTCAATAATTGTATCTGTGATGTTTGGAAGGGTGAACCATATGGTTTGATAATGTATTTACATTCAACTCTACTTATATTATATTAGTGCTCTGTGCTGCCATGAACATTTGGCCTCTCAGGTTGGTTTGGTTGCCTCCTTGTGTTTGTGTTTGTTATGACAATTGATTTTCATGTCTATGTATTTTATCAGCTTTAATAAAGATACATCTTTTATATGTTTTGGGTAGTTCATTATATACAGAGTGCTTGGGATCCTATCCCATTTAGGTGTGTAGGT
Source organism: Rhinella marina (assembly GCA_900303285.1). Classification (NCBI taxonomy): domain Eukaryota; kingdom Metazoa; phylum Chordata; class Amphibia; order Anura; family Bufonidae; genus Rhinella; species Rhinella marina. The sequence continues at coordinate 5,420 of ONZH01021647.1, read as the reverse complement.
AAGATGCAATGTACTTTAGCTATGACACAGAGGATGACAGCTGGAGATCATGGTCTTGATCCCATTGGCATCTGTGGCAGCATTCCTGAGATATTTGTTTTGTAATATGCAAATGAGCCTGCAGGAGCTACGAAGATGGTGTTTCGCCTCGCTGCTCCCAGAGGCTCTGCTCACTCCTCTTCATGCAATCTTGTGTGTTGTACTGCATCTGCTCTTGCCACTGGAACGAATGGCACAGGTGGGACACTTCAGGGCAGGCAGACGTGATGACTTCTTCACTGCCTTGCCCTGTCAATCAAACTATTGGGGATACGGCACGAAGAGGAGTGAGCAGAGCCTCTGGGAGCAGTGATGTGATACAGCACTGCCCTTATTGCTTCTAGACGCTCATTTGCAGATTACAAAACTGCAAATACAGTATCTCCGGAATGCAGGCACATATGCTGATGGGACCAAGACCATGATCTTCAGTTGTCAAGGGCTCATCTCTAGTGAGAAGGTTTTAGGTCCATGTTTTTGATGAGAGAACAGGTATTATAGACTTCAATATTGCACATTTCACTATAATATTATTGCCATTTCCCTATGGGTAACTCTCCATGACCTTTTGAGGTTCCTGGGGGACTAGATTTAAGAAACACTTTATTAGCAAGTAGCATTGATTAGATCTTATAAAACATTTAACCTTTAATGTGGTCAAATATTTGCTATACTTGTGTAATGTGTAAAATTATCAATAACACAAAGTGAAAAATACATAAAATATCTTAATGGTGGTAAACATAAGTCATATTATAATGGTAGGCTATTCTACATATCTTTCCTGTCCAATGAGGTTGTGTCATTCTTACTCAAGGGGATTTAAGTGTTATTTTCCAACAGATGAGTGGCACAGGAGAGCTTCCTGCTGTCTCCTTCATTTATAAGCAAGCTATAAGCAGCATTGTTGTTTCCCTGTCTGGCATTTCCAGTAAGGTCAAGATGACCTTCAGACAGGAAAGCAATCACTATTTATGTAATATAATCAGAATAGCTTTTCATGTCAGAATCTATTAGAACATTGGAAAGTTAGCCTCATATCCATGTAGAAAAAAGTGAAGGCTAAAACATGAAAATATACATCACGAGGGAAGGTGTTTTACTATTAGTGCCATATATTAAGTGGGGAAAGATAGATAGATAGATAGATAGATAGATAGATAGATAGATAGATAGATAGATAGATAGATAGATTTAAGAGACAAATATATGGATAGACATGAGATAGATGCATAGATAAATATAGCAGAAATCCACAGCACTCCAATTGATTAAAGGGAACCTGTCATCTCCAAAACACCCCCTGAACTAGAGTAAGCGGTGTATAGTGTAAGTTATGCTGAATCCGAATATGTAAGTTTTATCTTCATACTCACTTCCATTCCGACGCTGTGCTCCCACAAACCAGCAGTAAAATGCACTCAGTGGACTCCAGTGCTCACTCAACATAATGGAGAGGACTCAAAGAAGAGTCCTCTCAATGTATTTTACTGCTGGTTTGTGGGAGCACAGCGTCAGAATGGAAGTGAGTATGGAGATAAAACTTACATATTCGGATTCAGCATCACTTACACTATACACCGCTTACTCTAGTTCAGGGGGTGTTTCGGAGATGACAGGTTCCCTTTAAGTGTGAAGTTTTACAGCAGTTAAGTATCAGTCCTATCACAGGACCTTTATCAAGCATAGTAATAATGACAATATTGGGCATTACATACACAACCTTTAGTAATGTCATAAAAGTGAGACACTGAATATTACAATGAACTTATATAGCTAATAACATGATTGAGATCAGTGTTGTAGCGAGGTGTGGGGTTGCCCTGGGTGCCAAATTGCAGGGGGTAGAAGGTAGTTCAATGAGGGGCACAGGAGCCTTTATTTTTATTATTTTGTTAGTATTTTGTAAATCCACCTTTGGCTTTCAGCATTGCTTGAATCCTTCTGGGCATGCTCTCGATCAGATGCAAACATGTCTCAACTGAAATCTCTTCTCAGGTCTCTTCTACACATTCCCAGTGTTGGTACATACTGGTCGACTCACTTGTGTATGAATACAGCTTTTTCTTCAACTCTACCCTTAAGTGTTGCATTGAATTGAGGTCTCGGAGCTGTGGGGGCCAATCTAGCAACTCTACTTTATTGTCATTGAACCATTATTTGTCAATTGCAATGTATACTTCTGCTTGTTGTCCTGCTGGAACACTATGTCGTCTTTTTCATACCCATAGTACTCAAATGTACAGAGTAACTAGTCTTGTAAGATACTCACATATAGCTCAGCATTGAGACCACCATTGATCCTAGTCAAGTATCCAAAGGCTTTGGTTGTGAAACAACCCCATATCATTAGGCTTCCTCCACTGAACTTTACAGTTCCTTCAATTTCTTGATCCGTTAGACGCCTTTTCCCTTGTTTCTTCCAGACCCATTTGCACCCAACAGAGTCCACTGTATTGACTTTCAGCTCATTGCTCCAAATCACCCGATACCAGTCTTCTACTGTCCACTGTTCACACTTTTTTGCAAACTCAAGCCGACGCTTATTAAGTTGATGCTTCTTCAACTTTTTTGGGGCCACTGTTCCAGACTTGTGTAATGCGCGTTGCGCGGTGCTTGCATGGATGTCTGTGATCTCACTATTACGAAGCATACAAGCCATCTCCACTACCATGTTTGTCACGCCAGAACGGATAGACCTTGTGATTAGCCGACTTGTTGACTCTGATATTTTGCCTGGACGTCCACCTCTATAAATACTTGGACCACTATAGGAGGAATTAGAACTACTGCCAGCCCTTATAGGGTTGCCATTATACGAGGTCTTACATATTTAGCAGCAGGATGACAGTGTTGAGACACCAGAAGGGAGAGGATAATAGTAAAGTGAGGAATCCAAATTTTGTTTATGTGATAAACTCTACAGAGACAAGACGTGGCTGAAAGAAGCTATCATGGCGGTCTTATTTTCAAATGGAGACGTTGAGGACAGAGTGTAGTTCAGAGGAAACATCACTGGATACATGAGGTATGTGGTGCTGTATTCTCCTGTATATTTGGTAGTGATGTATTCAATGTCTAATCAAATATCTGTTTCACAGTAGGGCTGGGGGGAGTGGATTGAGAATTTGGCCCACACTGCTGCAGACTGACTGCAGACTTCAGGTGACACTGTTTGTGCTTTGAATTCTAGGGCCTCTCACCCATCTACTACACATCTGTACTCAGAGAGTTATCACTGTTATCTGAGGTTTTACATAGAACTGCAGGTGACATCTACTACATTATCTGTAAAAAGGGGAGTGTCCACAGGTCCTGTGATTGGATTGGACTGAAATGTAACTGCTGTACATATGGGTGAATAAAATCACTTTTTTGCACCTTATTGATCGGAGTGTTGTGGATTTCTGCTATATTGTTTGGATTGTCTCATGAATGTGTTATGCACTCCCCTTGAACTGTCAGCTTGATATAAATCAAGCAGAGCAGTGAATGGGGAGATCTCTGGATCCATATGAGGTACATGGCTCTAAGGTTCTATCTTTGTTACAAAGAGATGATATATATATAGCGAAGAAGGACTGGCACTCACTTTTTTGACAATATGAAGAGACGTTTATTCGAGGCATAATAGCATCATCAGTGACTAGTTTCAGCTTAAGCCTCAGCCTTTTTCAAACTGCAATACTCTATTAGTGAGCAAGACAGGATTTAAACACATATGCTCCGCCCAGTGATGTCATCATGTTACCATGACTACTGATCATGACCAGTCATCAACACAGCGTTGATCATTTGTGCTAAAAAGCCCGTAGAGTCTTTTGTAGGTCTTTAGCTGTTTCTAGTCTTGAACGAATCAAAGCATCTGAAGTGGAATTCAATACAAAGTTTAGGAAAAATTTGATTCACCACGAATCACGAATCTGAATTTCATTGCGCTTAATGGTAACAAATCAGATTTTTTATTAAAATAGCTGCTGCACGTGTTACAAAGTGAAAGTAAGAAGCCCAGGAACACGAGATCATCCATAATGCTGTGCAGACAGCTAATCAGCATCTCCTGTGATGTTAAAGCCTTCTAAAAAGCCTAATCCCGTGCGGTCTCCACCATTTCTATGTGAGCTGAGTTTAGGGACAGATGTGACAAGTGCTTATGCACTAGAGACAGTGTTTCAAAAAGCTATTAATAATGGGTAGGGAAAGTGCAGGGACAGTGGAGGGAGATTGTAGGGAGGGTTTTTAGACACTGTAGGGAGAGCATAGGGAGACTGCAGAGACAGTGCAGGTTGAGTGTAATTGTTGTGTGCATCTTGTTTATTTGCTGCCACAATCCCAATTAATCTTTTAATTTATACATAGCATTATGATGCCTCAGTATTAAAGTGCAATGTAGTATATCACCATCTGCATCTTGTTTACCTGCTGCCACAATCCCAGTTAATCTCGTAATTTATACATACAATTACCGTGTCTCAGTATTAAAGTGCTGTGTAATATATATTGCCATCTTCATCTTGTTGAATTGCTGGCACATTCAAAGTTAATCTTGTAATTAATACATAGAATTACTGTACCTCAGTATTAAAGTGCATTGTAATATATTGCTGTCTACATTTTGTTCACCTGCTGCCACAATCCCAGTTAATCTTTTAATTTATATCGCCGTCTGCATCATGCTGCCTCTGTATTGTAATGCCGAGATCTCTGTGCTAACGTCCCCCTCTGCCTCCTCATCCTCCACCGTGTCCTCTCCCTCCAATGTAGTAACAGTTCACAGTGGTCCTCCAGCATATAACCTATGCAAAGCTAGGCATTGTCAAGCGGTTCAGCACCTCCTCAGCCAGGGAGGAACTGTTCAGCGTTACAGATGAGCGAATCATCCAAAATTCGCTTCGGCGAATAATCTATGAATTTCTGACAAGATTTGTTCTTAATACGAATTTATTCGGTCGAATTTGCATTCAAAAATAATCTTTGTTTTGCAAATATTCCTACACAAATTCCGAACATATAGTCAGCTTTGTTAAAAGTACGTAATACGTAACCATTAACGTACAAAGTACGTACGAATCCTTAGCAGGCTATTGACTAGCGATTGCGTCATACGCACGAGGCTAGGCCGCGGCGTACAGTCTTTAGAGGCAGTCCATATGAGGTAGAAAAGTAAGGTGCTAGCTATCTGGCTAAGTGCATAATTCACTAAAAAACACCGTAAAATAAGTGCATTAATAGGATACATTGCAGTACCTGAAAAAGAATACACACAATGGGCTAAAGTGCTTGAACGTTGCTGAACCTATAAAAACATTATTGCTAAAATACAGCAAAGACAATTATGCAAACATTTTAGTGCAATTTCACATTTGCAAGCATAAAAGGCT
>ONZH01021646.1:0-38324 GCA_900303285.1 Rhinella marina | reverse complement strand
GAGAACAAACTGTACTGGGTCTTCAGCTACTCCTGGAACCCCCGGTATAAAGATAACGTCTCCTCTTTTATTCCGGTAGAGGAGAGGACGAATCGATTGCTGGAATACCAGAGGAACTCGTGCAGAACATGATGGAGATTTCCCACCCACCATCGCTGGCGGCAGAGAGGAGAGGGTCTCCCAGAGTCCCACAACATCCGATCAGGCCCACAGCCACCAGGGGAACACTCTCCAAGGTGTGGGACACGTTCATGGCACCCCCTCGTGCAACTTCCATCACTGCGGGGCCCGCTATCAGCAGGAGGGACAAGTATCGGCGGATGTTGCGGGAGTACCTGGCAGACCGTAACCCTGTCCTCCCCGATCCCTCGGCGTCCTACACTTACTGGGTCTCCAAGTTGGACACGTGGCTGGAACTGTCCCTGTACGCCTTGGAGGTGCTTGCCTGCCCTGCCGCCAGCGTGCTATCAGAAAGGGTGTTCAGCGCTGCCGGGGGCATTATCACCGATAAGCGCAGCCGCCTGTCAACCGACAGTGCCGACAGGCTGACGCTAATCAAAATGAACAGCAAGTGGATTGACCCGGACTTTGCTTCTCCAACCGTGGAAAGCAGCCAAAAGTGAAGTGCCATCTGTATGAAGTGCCATTTCCTCCTCCACCTCCTCCTCCTCCTCCTCCTTAACCGCCGTAGAATTGCTCCGTAAATAAGAAATATTTATATGTTTATGGCTCACCTCTTGGGCCTCCACAAAATGTTTAAGAGGTCTCACCTCTTGGGCCTCCTCATAATTTTTAACAGGTCTCACCTCTTGGGCCTCCACATAATTTTTAACCGGTCTCACCTCTTGGGCCTCCACATAATTTTTAACAGGTCTCACCTCTTGGGCCTCCACAAAATGTTTAACAGGTCTCACCTCTTGGGCCTCCACAAAATGTTTAACAGGTCTCACCTCTTGGGCTCCACAAAATGTTTAACAGGTCTCACCTCTTGGGCCTCCACAAAAGGTTTAACAGGTCTCACCTCTTGGGCCTCCACAAAATGTTTAACAGGTCTCACCTCTTGGGCCTCCACAAAATGTTTAACAGGTCTCACCTCTTGGGCCTCCACATAATTTTTAACAGGTCTCACCTTTTGGGCCTCCACAAAAGGTTTAAGAGGTTAACAGTGGAAAGCAGCCAAAAGTGAAGTGCCATCTGTATGAAGTGCCATTTCCTCCTCCACCTCCTCCTCCTCCTCCTCCTTAACCGCCGTAGAATTGCTCCGTAAATAAGAAAAATGTATATATTTATTGCTCACCTCTTGGGCCTCCACATAACTTTTTAACAGGTCTCACCTCTTGGGCCTCCACAAAAGGTTTAACAGGTCTCACCTCTTGGGCCTCCACATAATTTTTAACAGGTCTCACCTCTTGGGCCTCCACATAATTTTTAACACGTCTCTCCTCTTGGGCCTCCACATAATTTTTAATACGTCTCACCTCTTGGGCCTCCACATAATTTTTAAGAGGTCTCACCTCTTGGGCCTGCACAAAATCTTTAAGAGGTCTCACCTCTTGGGCCTCCACAAAATCTTTGAGAGGTCTCACCTCTTGGGCCTCCACAAAATCTTTAAGAGGTCTCACCTCTTGGGCCTGCACAAAATCTTTAAGAGGTCTCACCTCTTGGGCCTGCACAAAATCTTTAAGAGGTGTCACCTCTTGGGCCTCCACAAAATCTTTAAGAGGTCTCACCTCTTGGGCCTCCACAAAATCTTTAAGAGGTCTCACCTCTTGGGCCTCCACAAAATCTTTAAGAGGTCTCACCTCTTGGGCCTCCACATAATTTTTAACAGGTCTCACCTCTTGGGCCTCCACATAATTTTAACACGTCTCTCCTCTTGGGCCTCCACATAATTTTTAATACGTCTCACCTCTTGGGCCTCCACATAATTTTTAAGAGGTCTCACCTCTTGGGGCTCTACAAAATGTTTAAGAGGTCTCACCTCTTTAGCCTCCACACAATTTTTAAGACGTCTCACCTCTTGGGCCTCCACATAATTTTTAAGAGGTCTCACCTCTTGGGCAGCCACATAATTTTTAAGAGGTCTCACCTCTTGGGCCTCCACATAATTTTATCGAGGTCTCACCTCTTGGGCCTCCACATAATTTTTAACACGTCTCTCCTCTTGGGCCTCCACATAATTTTTAATACGTCTCACCTCTTGGGCCTCCACATAATTTTTAAGAGGTCTCACCTCTTGGGGCTCTACAAAATGTTTAAGAGGTCTCACCTCTTTAGCCTCCACACAATTTTTAAGACGTCTCACCTCTTGGGCCTCCACATAATTTTTAAGAGGTCTCACCTCTTGGGCAGCCACATAATTTTTAAGAGGTCTCACCTCTTGGGCCTCCACATAATTTTATCGAGGTCTCACCTCTTGGGCCTCCACATAATTTTTAACACGTCTCTCCTCTTGGGCCTCCACATAATTTTTAATACGTCTCACCTCTTGGGCCTCCACATAATTTTAAGAGGTCTCACCTCTTGGGCTCTACAAAATGTTTAAGAGGTCTCACCTCTTTAGCCTCCACACAATTTTTAAGACGTCTCACCTCTTGGGCCTCCACATAATTTTTAATACGTCTCACCTCTTGGGCAGCCACATAATTTTTAAGAGGTCTCACCTCTTCGGCCTCCACATAATTTTATCGAGGTCTCACCTCTTGGGCCTCCACATAATTTTTAAGAGGTCTCACCTCTTGGGCCTGCACAAAATCTTTAAGAGGTCTCACCTCTTGGGCCTCCACAAAATCTTTAAGAGGTCTCACCTCTTGGGCCTCCACAAAATCTTTAAGAGGTCTCACCTCTTGGGCCTCCACAAAATCTTTAAGAGGTCTCACCTCTTGGGCCTCCACAAAATCTTTAAGAGGTCTCACCTCTTGGGCCTCCACAAAATCTTTAAGAGGTCTCACCTCTTGGGCCTCCACAAAATCTTTAAGAGGTCTCACCTCTTGGGCCTCCACAAAAGGTAAATAAATTATAAATTATAATTTTGGTAACATTCTCATTTTAATGTGTTCAGTCTTTACATACAAAATCTGGTACAAAATAGCATTCTCAGTATTCAAAAAAACAAAACAAGACTTAAAACGTTTTAAGTGGCTGCAGTAGCATCATGAAATCAACTCTCATATACTGAAGGCAACAGCATATACATATAAAAAAAAGGAAAAAAAAAAAAAAGAATACTCCTTCCTCTGTAGAAATACTCTGTGCTGCCCTCAATACATTTAAACTGATTTTTCATGATAGTTGCCTTTATAAAATGTGTAACCATTTTACATTGCATGCAAATCTGTGGATAACTGCAGCCTTTAAAAGGTGTCACCTCTTGGGCCTCCACATAATTTTTAAGAGGTGTCACCTCTTGGGCCTCCACATAATTATACTATAAAATATTAGGCCTTATAATTGGCAACTGTACTGTGCGTTCTCTTGCAAAATTCTTTAAATACCTGGTGTTAATACCCACCGTCTGAAAAGTTAGTACACGGCTGTGTACCTTGAACTCTAAAATATTAGGCCTTATAATTGGCAACTGTACTGTGCGTTCTCTTGCAAAATTATTTCACGGCTGTGAAGGCAAAATATTGTAACCAAAAAAAAATAAAATGCGGAGGGGGGCTAGCGGAATAGGACGTGGACGAGGACGGGGGCGCGGAAATGCTGTTGGGGGCCATAGTTGCTGGTTGAATTATCTGAGGTAAATGATTCTCCTTTAGACGACGCTTTCCCTTTGCATCGTTCTGCGATTAAACCATAAATAACTCTCTGCATATTTATACCAAATGCACCCAGTACGAAAAAAGTCATAGAAAGTTTCCAAACAGAGACTGGAAAACATCAGTAAGTTGAAAAAAAACTGTTCGCAAAAAAAAAAAAAAGTTAAAAATAAAATTGGCAGTTGATAGTATCGAGCTATTGTCACAGAGAGACGCGATTACAACACCTTCATTTACATTCAGTACATGTCTCAAGGCATTGGGAGAATGAAAACAGGCCACGGCTGGAGTATGAAATGTACCACCGCTTTGTACTGTCCGATACTGACCCGGTCCAGGGTGATGTCCAGCGAGGAAAGCAGTGGAGAGGTGGTGGTCTGCGCAGCACCGAAAAAGGCAGCAAGAGGCAGAGGGATGTCCACAGGCAGAGGAATGTCCACAGGCAGAGGGATGTCCACAGGCAGAGGCATGTCCACAGGCAGAGGGATGTCCACAGGCAGAGGGATGTCCACAGGCAGAGGGATGTCCACAGGCAGAGGGATGTCCACAGGCAGAGGACAGTTCAGACAGAGAAGTGAGGCCACAGCCAGCAGGGCCGAGCGTAACCATCCCGCTCCTATGCGTCCTTAAAGAATCCCTCATCGCAATAAGGGAGAACGCATTGCACACAGAGGAGACGGGGGCAGGAGGAGACGCAACGGAGCTACACAGTCAGACCACACTTTTGTCTGCTTCACGGTGGCAGTTGCAGGAGGAGGAGGATGAGGAGGAGGAGGACGACGTGGAGGTGGCTGTGGAAGAGGAGGAGGATGCTGGCGGCGAGGGTAGCAGTCAGGCTGTGTGCGTCCCATTGGTTCAGCGCGGATGGGGCGGAGAGGAGGCGGAAGAGGAAGAGGAGGAAATGGCAAGTGATCCTTCTGGTGGGGGCAGTGACGTCATGCCTATTCAGAGTCTGGCACACATGGCTGACTTCATGCTGGGCTGCTTTTCCCGGGACACACGTGTTGTCCGGATAGTGGAGAACAAACTGTACTGGGTCTTCGCAATCCAAGTTGGACACGTGGCTGGAACTGTCCCTGTACGCCTTGGAGGTGCTTGCCTGCCCTGCCGCCAGCGTGCTATCAGAAAGGGTGTTCAGCGCTGCCGGGGGCATTATCACCGATAAGCGCAGCCGCCTGTCAACCGACAGTGCCGACAGGCTGACGCTAATCAAAATGAACAGCAAGTGGATTGACCCGGACTTTGCTTCTCCAACCGTGGAAAGCAGCCAAAAGTGAAGTGCCATGTGTATGAAGTGCCATTTCCTCCTCCACCTCCTCCTCCTCCTCCTTAACCGCCGTAGAATTGGTCCGTAAATCAGAAAAATTTTTATATTTATGGCTCACCTCTTGGGCCTCCACAAAATGTTTAAGAGGTCTCACCTCTTGGGCCTCCACATAATTTTTAAGAGGTCTCACCTCTTGGGCCTGCGCAAAATGTTTACGAGGTCTCACCTCTTGGGCCTGCGCAAAATGTTTACGAGGTCTCACCTCTTGGGCCTCCACATAATTTTTAAGAGGTCTCCCCTCTTGGGCCTCCACATAATTTTTAATACGTCTCACTTCTTGGGCCTCCACAAAATGTTTAACAGGTCTCACCTCTTGGGCCTCCACATAATTTTTAATACGTCTAACCTCTTGGGCCTCCACAAAATGTTTAACAGGTCTCACCTCTTGGGCCTCCACATAATTTTTAACGGGTCTCCCCTCTTGGGCCTCCACATAATTTTTAATACGTCTCACCTCTTGGGCCTCCACAAAATCTTTAACAGGTCTCCCCTCTTGGGCCTCCACATAATTTTTAATACGTCTCACCTCTTGGGCCTCCACAAAATCTTTAACAGGTCTCACCTCTTGGGCCTCCACATAATTTTTAAGAGGTCTCACCTCTTGGGCCTCCACAAAATGTTTAAGAGGTCTCACCTCTTGGGTCTCCACAAAATGTTTAAGAGGTCTCACCTCTTGGGCCTCCACATAATTTTTAAGAGGTCTCACCTCTTGGGCCTCCACATAATTTTTAAGAGGTGTCACCTCTTGGGCCTCCACATAATTTTTAACGGGTCTCCCCTCTTGGGCCTCCACATAATTTTTAATACGTCTCACCTTGGGCCTCCAAAATCTTAAAGGTCTCACCTCTTGGGCCTCCACATAATTTTTAAGAGGTCTCACCTCTTGGGCCTCCACAAAATGTTTAAGAGGTCTCACCTCTTGGGCCTCCACATAATTTTTAACCCGTCTCACCTCTTGGGCCTCCACATAATTTTTAAGAGGTGTCAACTCTTGGGCCTCCACATAATTTTTAAGAGGTCTCACCTCTTGGGCCTCCACATAATTTTTAAGAGGTGTCACCTCTTGGGCCGCCACAAAATTTTCCATGAGCCTCTGGCCAGCCCACGGCCTCTTCCTGCCTTTTGCGGTCCTACGCATCCCTCAACATCCCCACTGCTTTACCTGCTAGACATGACACTGGGCCAGGTCGGGTCACTGACATCTCAAGCGCCAACAATTTGGGCATTTTAAGGCTTCTGCATGTGTTTGAGTTGTTTTTACATTTTAAAGAAGACATGTCTGACCACATCTCACACACACACACAATGACAATTAGGGGTGGGGTCTATTTGCTTTCCCCCTTGCCTATGCCATCTGTGGTTGTCATAGGCAACGTGATTTTAAGGGGTGCAGAATTTCATCTTTTTTTTTGTCTAGTTTGGCTTGGGGTCCATGGCAATGTAGAGGAAAGAAGGTTTCCTTGTATGGTCTCACTTTACAGAGAGGTTAGATTGTGTTTGGAGTGTATTGTTGAGAGGCTGTGATAGTGGCGTAATAGTGCGACTTGGGCGCGTTATATGCACCCAGACATGCTTCCCCTGCTGTCCCAGTTGCATTCCAGCAGTGTTGGCATCCTTTTCTGAGGTTCCAGGGTGGACTTGGTGACCTCCAAGTGGTCGAATTGAGATTTCCAAGTGGCGAGCATTTTTTTCCCATAGACTTTAATGGGATTCGATATCCGGTCGAATAGTCGAATTTCGCAGTCTATTCGAATCGAATTTCGAACTTTCGAATATTTCACTACTCGCTCATCTCTAGTAATAATACCTACATATGCCCAAATAAATTGAAAGAAACCCTGGCCTTGGAGCGCATCACCATGCTGCTGTGTTGCTTCGCATGATACAGATTAGCATAATTGGACGTAAACCTTCTATATCTCTTTGCTGGCCTATAAATGCCTGACTATTTTAACATACACACACCTCCTGACGAAGCATTCTCCATCATGTCACAGGGAAAGTACTACTGATATTGGTTATTTGGTTTAGTTTATTCTGTTTTCATTTATGCATTTGTGGACTTCAGGTATTATCTGATTTCCATTAGCAATTGGTCAATGAATGTGCGTTTATTCATATTGGGCAATCTATATACCATCTATTTGTGGATATCCTACATCAAGTACTGTAGATGGTTTTTCCCATTTATCAGTTTCTATATGCATCATTTTGCATGTTTTTTTGACCCATTGACGTTATCATTATTCTTTATTATTTTTATTTATATTTTTTTCATTTTTGTATTTTACGATTATTTTGTCTTTTGTTTTATACTAATTGTTTTGACATTGATGGTAGATTGCACCGTTATCTTCAATCATTCAATTTTTTCAAATCAATTTTTATTCGTGATATTTGGACTAATAAAACAAGTGATATTTTTATATCTTGGCTTGCTCGATTTTCCTTGTTGTGCTCCGAGTGAAGTCAATGCAGCTACAGAAAGTAGAAGAGAACAGGTTTAATTCCAACGCATTTCAGAGGCAAACTGTCTTCCTTCATCAGGGATCTGACGATGGTCAGAATGGAATAGAAACATAGAAGATTGACAGCAGAAATAGACCACACGGTCCATCTATTCTGCCCTTATATCATTACTTATCTTAGGATACACGTGTTTATTCCAGGCAGGTTTAAATTCACTTACTGTCGATTTTCCAGCCACCTCTGATGGGAGTTTGATCCAAGCCTGAACTACTCTAAATAATTTTAGACCCTCAGGATAGGTCATCAGTATCCGATCTGCGGGGTTGTGACACCCGGGACCCCCGCCTATCAGCTGTTAGAAGAGACCTTGAACGCTGCATGCCTCTTCCTACACAAGTGACATCACGGTACATTGGTGACATGGCCTAGTTGTAGCTCAGCCCCATTCAAGTCAATGAGCTGCAATACCTAGCACGGCCACTATACAATGTACGGTGCTGTGCTTGGAAAGCTGCCGGGAGCCTGCATCGATCACTAAAGCATCGGTGAGGGCAGCGGCTCCATGAGACTGATGATCGGTGGGGATGCCGGGACATAAACTCCCACTGATTTGATAATGATAACCTATGTTGACAATAAGTCATCATTATTATTTCCAGGATAACCCCTTGAAGGGTTACATTTATCAAACCTAGTGTAAAGTAGAACTGGCTTATTTGAACATAGCAACCAATCAGATTCCTCCTTTCTTATTTCAGAGCTCCTTTGGAAAATGATAGGTGGAATCTGATTGGTTGCTATGGGCAACTAAGCCAGTTTTCAATCAAGCCATAGACAACTGCCTTAAATTGCAAATATGATTTAGTTATGTAATTTTTATGGTGCATATCATAGTATTGCACAGATTGAATAATAGAGGACACATGGTCTTTGTTACATTATTACCCTTCAGACTGACCTTAGAACACAGAAGCTTTTAGAAGTATATGCACATGGATTTTTTATACCCGTATTAGTGCATTGTGATTGAAGATGAAAGCGTTTATTGTCATCACATGGCTCCTCCAGTTTAATAGATGTGCTTCATGTCTGTGCTATTATAAATAATTGATTATTACACGTTGCCGTTAGTGTTAATTCGTCTCTTCTGAGAGAATATTAAGCACTCCTCACATCGCAATGAATATACCATCAATGGTTTAACGGATCTGTAGAATTATCCTGGACTGTGAAAGGGTCGTTGCTGTTGTGGAACACTTTTTTTGAGGCGCGTTGCATGGGCAAAGCTACTTCATGTGGACACCAGAACATCTTCATTCTGAAGCCATGGGCATTACTATGAAGCACTTCATAGCAAGGATTTACAGAAATGCATATATATCAGTAGTATTTCTGATGCAGATTGCAGTGCAAAGGTTCTGTGCGCCGCAATCTGCAACTTTTCCCTACTTACGCCTTACGTCTCAAAAAGTGGGCATGTTTGAGGAAAACCACGGCACTGAATATTTCGTCTTGCAGATAATTTATTCAATCTAAGATAATATACAGAAAATAACTGGCCAACGTTTCGGTCTAACCTAGACCTTCTTCACGGCCTTAATAATGTCATTGAAGAAGTTAAGAGGATGGCTTCTCCAATGACATTATTCAGGCCATGAACATAGTCTAGGTTAGACCGAAACGTTGGCCAGTTATTTTCTGTATATTATCTTGGATGGAACAAATTATCTGCAAGACGAACTATTGAGTGCCGTGGTTTTCCTCAAACTTGACAAATAACCTATCACCGAGCACCACCATAATTCAACTAGAAGTGCTGACCAACCTCTAGAGCATCAAAAAGTGGACATGGCATGGTAGGAGAAGGGGACGGACCGGAAGGCAAGTGCAAGGGAGCTGGTGTAGATTTGGAAGCGGCAGCGGATCCACCGAAGTTATGCAGAGGTCAGCGCCTCCCTCCACCACCAGTGCAGGGCCTTATTAAGACTGAAGTTTTAGATCAGTGACCCCCTAGTTTCCATTCAGGAGCTGCCAGAGGCTGAGGTCATGGTTCTAGTCCAAATTCCTCTACATCAAGTTTGGTAAAATATTCATTAAAGGGTTCGTCTCATGATGACAACCAATTATTAAAGAGAAGTTACTGCAGCGGTCACCTGATTGCTATATTCACCAGGGGTGATATTTGTATAGAAACAACAAATGCAGAGTATGTTTAAGTCCTATAGCTAGTTGGTGGTGCTGCTGAACTTGACATAAATCCATCAGAACGCTGCTCCTGTTTCCATCGACTCTCTCTGCTCTCCCCCTCCATTCTCCCAGGGTTTGAGATAGCACCAGGAGCTTGTTTGGGGCATAAGAGTATGGAGGGGGTGGGGGTAGAGTATACAAAGACAACAGCTCACACAGACTATAGACAAGGAGCAAAGCACATACAAACAGTTTGCATGGGGTAAGGCAGCAGTATCCTGGACACACAGATCTGTAGGGGACACGTCCACAAGATAAAATTTGGAAACTGGGAGCAGGTTGCAAACCGAATTTCCAGGTGTCTGAAAATGAATGAAGTATTAAAATATCATGCTATTTATTTTTTGGGCAGTGAACCCTATAAAAAATGGCAGAACAGTTTTTGGACCACCTTGCCATCCAAAAAATTGATCAAAAAAGTATCAAATAGTCACTTACAGCTATCCCAAAATGGTATCAATGAATACTACAGATCACTCCTGCAAAAAAGCCCTCAAAAAAGTTATGGGTTTCAGAATGTATGAAAAAAAAGTTTCATTTTTTTTTTTTTTTAAAGTAGTAAAGCTTACTAGTCGCCAAGGGAGCTGGCATAGATTTAAGCAAGTCTCACAGACAGTCAGTGCATCAAGCGGTAGCGGACATGGACTAAGACCAGTGTCTAAATCGCCGGTCTTAGTAAATGTTCCCCTACAGTAAGTCTTTACAGCACAAAATCGGTGCCATGCTCAACATATGCCAAACGGCGATGATTGCTTACTCACCCCGGGCAGCTCAATGTGCACAGGCAGAGCTAGATTTTCCCTATCGCACCTTCCATTCCCCCCACCTAACATCTCCTGCAGTCAGCTCGTTGGCTCGATGCGTTTCTCCAACAGGGCTGGTGGATCATCAGGACCACCAGGCTAGAGTCTGCATCCTTAAACAGATATCAGGAAGACGAGGTGCGCCGCTGCATTGGGAGACGTGCAACTGGTGGAGAAACGCATTGAGACAACGAGCTACAGGAGATGTTAAGTGGGGGGAATTGACGGAGAGATAGGGAGAATTCAGCTCTGCCTGTGTACATTGGGCTGCCCAGCACTGTTATCGCCTACTGCTGTGTCTTCACCGTAGCTGCCATGTCCCTCCATGATGAATTAGGTGTAGCTTGAGCAAAGCCTTCTCCTCACACCTGGTTAGTGTTTGGAAAGGGTTGAACATTGACTTATAGGATAGCTGCCTTACATCTGGTGGCAGAGTTTGTAGCATCCCTTTGATCACCTACCAAGCACTTTACACAGAATTCCTATCCTTTTGAGGTTGGACAGACAGTATACAGGCTGATTTAATGCAGTTTAACCATCACAATAGTGCCGCCATACTGTAATTATACTATAACAATAGGGGTGGAGGACACCAGTGCCTGCTTTCTTGATATTACCTCTGTCACCCCGACCTCTTTCTGCCTACATGATTTATGGGGAGAGATTTTCCCACAGTTTTTCATGTATAAGCAAATAAAGAGACTTATTATTTTATTTTAATCGTCACTTTAGGCAGTGATATCTACTATTTTTCTACAGAACTTTCCCCCTCAGTCTTCATTCACATGAGCTCTGGATAGGGAACCAAAAGACCATTAAAATCAATAGGGTCTCGTCGCATCTGTGTTATCTTTTGATGCCAATTTACATTAATCTAACATTTTATGGCTACAATTTGTTTTACTTAGTCATCATATTTACAAGTCTGGATTGATGGAATAAGACATAAGGGTCATAAACCGGCAGTAATATAGGGTATGAGTCAGAGCGGCTGCAGAGAGATAGCTCACTCTCAGATAAAATTACACAATTATAGTGAATTTAATAATTACATTATAAATATATATAGACATACTTTATGTTATAGTCAGCTCGGGAAACGATGATGCCATTGATACTCAAAATATACAAGATCTAAGCTAAGCTGGGCTACTGCTAGCTAGATGCAAGTATCTCCCATCTGACAGTTTTTTTTCCATGGTGCCAGCAGACAAAAGCATTGCCGTATGCAAGATCTGCAGGATGATAATAAGCTGTGGGCTTTTAAACAAAAACATAGGCACCACAGCTCTATTGCAGAACATGAAGCAGCATTCTCTGATCCAGTTGGAAAATAGAACTGGCCACCAGCAATCAGAACAAGGGTGCCAAGCCGCATCCCCATTTAGTACAGTGTTCTTGTGATCGTCATCATCAGTTACTGCTTCTTCGGCTCAGAATACTCTTCTTACTCTACTCTGTCATCAGCCATCAATAACAGAATATATGGCCAGGAATCAAGTCTACATGCCTAGCAATCCACTGATGCACAATCTTAACTTCCATATGGACAAGTTGCTGGAGGTGCAGTCACTGCCATACCGCTTAGTGGATTCTGCTGCCTTTAGGGAACTGATGGCGTACACTCAGCCCCTCTGGAAGATACCAAGCCACCATTATTTTTCAAAAAATAATGGCGGTTAATACCTGCCTTGCAGTCTCACATGATGGAGAGCTTGGGCTGCTCCTTGCAAATTATGCTGTGCGGTAAGGTACTCGACACAGTCATCACCTGTAACAGCTGTTACAGACAGGGACAGTAAATGCCTTTCATGACCCACTGGGTCAATGTTTTTTGTGGCAGTGGCGATGCAGCACACCAGCAACTAGGCCGGGTCCTATAGACACCTCCATGATCAGTCTGTTCCCACACCAGGTGCTTATCTCTCCCCCACATACTGCTCAGTAGATATCCTCCTGTCTGCAAAAGAAGCAGGGATTCCCCTCCCTCCAACCCTACGGTATGTGAGCTTATCAGCCGGGTAGAGAGTAGCCATCCAGCCATTCACTTGCTAAAGTGACCCCTGAGTAAGCCGAAAGCAGCAGCGATATGCATGGAGCTTTTTGCTCACCAGCCACTTTTCTTATCTTTGCCCTTTAGTATTTACATAATGGATTCTTTGATTTATTCATTTTTTCTTAGATGTCGCATTACCATTACTTTTTAGAGCACGTTCGTGTTGGTTTATCATGTATGATATTTTTTGGAGACTTTAGGTTTTATGCTAATTACTTATGTGCTTTATTGTTTTTTTGTATTGTTGATGTATTTTTTGGCCATGTTGTATCCTTTAGGGTTATTTCTTTATTGTTATCTTAAGCTCGTGTGGGGTCTAAATACATATTTAATTATATATTGTACTTGTATTATGATTTAATAAACTACTTTTATGATTTCTCATACTTATCTGGGTGTGCATGTTTTGATATTTGCTCTTTTCTTGGGTTTTTAATAGATTTGATTGTGTATATTTGCTGCATCCCGTATAATTATTATATGTTGTGGTGCCTGGCGTTTCTTTTATTTATCAAAAATGTGTGACTTTTTGCATTTTTACGCCACTCTCACCACTTTTGAAAAGTGCGGTGGTAAAGTGGACGTGCTTACCAATGCTAATTAGGTGCACACCGGTTCCATTAATGGCTACTTTTTAAAAAGTTGCAAAAAAAAGGAGCAGTCGATATAAAGAAAGCAGAGCAAACACTGTGTGGCTTTTGATAAATTTGGCACCAACTGCACCTGCACAGACTCAAAGCAAAACTGACTTTACAAATTTCCCTCATGATAAATTCCTACAATTATGCATCCAAGAAGTTTCATCTTAGCAGGTACCGCTAATAAAATTCTGCATTAATTAAAGGATAGATCATGGCAGCTAGGAATCAACTGTGCATCACAGGAGCCAAATGATTAGAATATACTTGGCAAAGACATCAGGTTATCCCAAAATCACTCGTATAAGAAAACGATCCGTCTGTTCTAATCAAGGGTAATAAACAAGCAGAGCAGCTATACATTTACTTTCCATGAAGCGTCAATTTGTGCCGGAAAGTCTCGTACTGAACATTACAGAAAAATGAATCAAATTCCAAGATGGGCGATTACTTGTCAGTAGGATTGATGGGTGTAGGCTATCAGTGTATACCATATGGTATGCTGATTTTGCACATTTGCATTAGAAAGAGAGACTCAGTTTCCCTAGACATGATAGGAACTAACAATCACTTTCAATGTCAACTTAAAGGGGTTTTCCAGGAATTAAGAAAATTAAAATACCTAACTATTACTTTATTATAAAAACATTCCCAAATACCTTTCATTAGTTATAATGGCTCGTTTTGTCTGGGGAGCAATCATTAGGAGAAATAAAATGGCCGCTGTCCTATTAGTACACACAAATTCTGTCCTAATCACACATCAGGACACAGCCACTTCCCCACCTCTTCTCGGTACTTCAGGTCTCCTTATGAACTCCATTCCTACAGAGATTCAGCTGAAGATTGTATTAAACTGTGTTCAGGATCATAATCCCTGACAAGCAGAGAGGAGGAGGAGGCAGCTGAAGTAACTTGTCCTCCTGTGTGATTAGGACAGGTTCTATGTGTACTAATAGGACGGCGGCCATTTTATTTCTCCTAATGATTGCTCCCCAGACAAAATGAGCCATTATAACTAATGAAAGGTATTTGAAAATATATCTAGAATAAAGTAATATTTAGTATTTTTATTTTCTAATCCTGGTCAACCCCTTTACTGATAATCTAAGTATATTTTAAAGAAAGGTCAGATAAACTAGTGTAATAAAAATGCAAAAATATAACATTGGGGTTCTTAAAAATGCAGCTTAGATGTGTCTTTCAGTTCTGGGTATATTTAATACTTTGTACTGTATACTGGCCAATTAACCATATTCTACAAGTAAAGGGAAAGGCTATTATCATTGGGTGTCCCTGGTGGTTAGTGGTTTAATACCCCATTCTCTGTCCACTGATTTGGTGCCCCATTGGTATGGCAGTGGTGATGGAACCACTATGCATTATACAACAGGAGGAGAGCATTATGTATACCTCTGCTGCAGGGGGGGCATTATACTACTGGAGGGGGGAGCAGTTTATATAGGGGGCATTATACTACAGGGGCAGAGCATTATATATACTACCATCACAGGGGGCATTATACTTCTGGGAGGGGCCTGATGAGAACATTATACATGCCCGCACTACAGGGGGCATTACTGGAGTCATTTTACATACTGGCACTACAGGGGGACAATATACTGTAGGGGGCATTATGAGCTATGATACAGTGAGAGCTGCAGCAGCAAAGACACACCCCTGAGGTGCCAGCTTAATATAAATCTAGCAATGCTATTGAAGCATTGAATGTGGATATCTCTGGATCCATGTGAGCTACTGGGCTTGTTCTAGCTTTGTTAGGCTACTTTCACATCTGCATTTTTAAATGGCAGGCTGTTCCAGAATAAGGAAAGGCCTGCCGGATTTCGCTGTGTCTGGCATAGTTGGATACTGGCGTTCCATGCTGGACACTATTGCACACTATTGACCATGATGGGATCTGGTAGGGATCATGTATGTACTGGCTTCTGCCCCGCCGAAAACAGGGCACTCATGTGGTCCGGTGGTGAACTGCAGTATCCGGTTATGCCGTCTACAGTGAAATCTGGCTGGCAGTTCCAACAGATGGGAAAGTAGCCTTAGAAAGCGATTATCATGTACTATATGATGACTGATTTTCATTTTTTACAGTAAATGAGATAACCGCTTTAAGAAACGTTATCCAAAGATTTGCTTGTATTTAAAGACTATGTATACCTTTAGAGGCAATTTTTGTTTATGACTGCATTTTACTCATTTTTGGCTAAAAATCATATTAAAAAATTATCATCTATTAAAAAATATTGAGCCGTTCTGTCACAAAGGGTTAACTATTTTTCTAATTGTGTGACCGGTACTTTCACTTTTTGCTGGTCGTCTAAAAACGTCTTATTTGTAAACTACTGAGAGGTATACACTCATCATATCATATCATAAACACTTATTTAAGCCACATTCTTATCTGTAAGATAAGAACTGAGCTATAATGAGTGTTTACAAGGTAAGAGAGCAGAGATAAGGAGTCCGTCAGCTCCCCAGATGATGGAAAAGACAAAGTCTAAAGGGTGCTACTAAAACATCTCAGCTCTGTACAGAAAAAAGGATTCAGTATTTTTAATAAAGACCAATTGAAAAAATGATCTTTAGCTCAAAATAAATACGATGCAATAATAAAACCAAAATTGCCCCCAAAGGTGTACATACTGTAGCTAGAGATGAGCGAATCGAATCCCACGAAGTGGAATTCGATCCGAATTTCAGGATAAATTCGATTCGCGTAGAAGCTGAATTTCCTTGTGCTTCTTGTCGGCGAAACGATTTATTCTGAAATAGTGTAAAAAACAAAAAAATCCATACTTACCTCCTCCATTTGCTCGCGATGGGCCGCCAGCCGCCATCTTGATTGAAGATCCCGGGTGAAACCCGCGCGTAGTGACGTATGACGTCACCACGCCGGCCGGCGTGATGATGTAATCTCGCTCTGCGTGAAATTTCGCTCCAGATCTTTAAGCAAGATGGCGGAGGCCGGCCCGTCGCGAGCAAATGGAGAAGGTAAGTTTGATTTAATGTATTTTTTTTATGTTTATTTTACACTGTTTTTACACTCAGACGCCGCAATCATGTATGGCATCTGAGGGGTACAATGACGGGGGCGGAGCTTTCGCCCACTACTCACAAAAAAATAAGCTTCGTGGTGAAGTAATTTGTCATGAAGCGAATTTTTTTGTAAAATTCAGTGAATCAGCCGAATTGAATTTTCAAGAAATTCGCTCATCCCTAACTGTAGCCTTTAAGCGTCTCAGTTCCATAATTCAGGCAGATCATGCTCCATATATTACTTTCAGCTTATCCTGTCAGCACTTGTACACCTTCTGCCATCTATTTATACTGAGCATTAAACAAAGTAGCGTGTCTGTCGTACTGTGCAATAGATTTGCACTTACTGGGATATTATACGCTTCTCCCTCATCAGTTTTGCTGTGATAGCATTTGTATTATGTTTTACATCAAGCATTTTAATGTCAGTAAGAGACAGATCGCACGCATACAACTTTTCATCTCTATGAGTCATGAGGTTTAGACTGTATAATGTAATATCTAGACGGCGGTAATGAAATTTCGCATCAGCCAATTTTTTAGCCAGCCACAGAGGTGTAGCTAGGGATTCAGCACAGGGGGTGGGGTAAACACTCCCAAGGCCTGAGTGGGCCCCAAAGCCAGGTTTCATCTCATGACCACTACCAACACCAATAAATAGTAACTGAGTAATATTACCACACTGCTACTGAACAAAACACGCCATACAGAGACCGATATTGCCAATAATGACACTATACAAATACTACCACATAAATGAAGAATGGACCTTAACCCGGACATATCCCAATTTTCATCCCTCCGGCCCCTCTGATTTGAGCATCGGAGCATTTTATGTTATGCATTTTCTGTTTACAATGGCACACAGCTAGGCAGAGGCTTCCGCCCAGCAGTGTTCCCAATGACGTCACTGCCTCTGATGGGCAGGCTTTAGCGCTGCCCTAGCCTGTAACACAGTGTTAAAGCCCGCCCATTAGTGACATCACCTGGCTCACTGCTAGGCGGAAGCCTCTGCCTAGCAGTCCCTATGGAGGGCCCAGTACTTCACCAGATCTACAAAAATGCCTTTGCCCTGGTCGATTCAGCTCAGGGCAAAGGAGAGCATCAGAGCATGAAATGCTCCGATGCTCATATCAGGGGAGCTGGAGGGGTGAAGATGGTGATATGTCCGGGTTCAGCTCTGAACCCGCACAACCCCTTTAAAAGCAGTTCAGCTCTGAACCTGCACAACCCCTTTAAAAGCACATGTGTGTACTGTGCTTCACAATTCTCACAGATAAAATCTGGAAGCTATATTCATAGTTAATTGTTGCAGCACATACCTTAAAAAGTACTTTGAAAAACTCTTTGGCCTCTTCTGCTGGGCGTATCCAGACCATGTCCTGGTCAGTCTTTTTTAGGCCCCTTTCACACGGGCGAGATTTCCGCACGGGTGCAATGCGTGATGCGAACGCATTGCACCATCACTGAATCCTGACCCTTTCATTTTAATGGGGCTTTTCACATGAGCGTTTTTTTTCACGCATCACTTCTGCGTTGCGTGAAAAACGCAGCATGTTCTATATTCTGTGTTTTTCACGCAGAACTGGCCCCATTGAAGTGAATGGGTCTGCGTGAAAATCGCATTGCATCCGCACACAAGTGCGGGTGCAATGCGGTTTTAACGCATGGTTGCTAAGAGATGTTGTTTGTAAACATTCAGTTTTTTCGCACGCGCGTGATAAACGCATCAAAACGCTTCGCACCCGCGCGGAAAAAACTGAAAGAACATACGCAATCGCAGTCAAACCTGACTGCAATTGCGTGCGGATTTGGTGCGGATGCGTGCGGATTTTCCTAAACGCATCCGGACCAAATCCGGACACGCTCGTGTGAAAGGGGCCTTAAGCCTGCCCCTGGTCGATTGATTGACGTAGATCTAAAACTGGCCTAAGTTATTGTGTTCACCCCTGTGCAAGCTAAATTATCAGTTTTTGTCTGTGCACGTACTGATCACACACTTACTGTACAGTCCAAAATTGTCACTTGCACACGTGGACAAAATTGTTGGTACCCTCCCATTAAAGAAAGAAAAACCAACTATAAATAAAAACTTAATCAACTAATGAAAATTGGACTTTGCTTTTCAATTGTGATTCAACAGAATAATTTATAAAACAAACTTATGAAACTGGCCTGGACAGAAATTATAGTTCCATTAACTTAATATTTTGTTGCCCTCCTTTTGAGGCAATCACTGCAACCAATTTCTGTAAAACTCAATGTGACATCTGCCCCTGTCCACAGGTATTTTGGCCCACTCCTGGTAAGAAAACTGCTCAAACTGTCTCAGGTTGGAAGGGTACCTTCTTCAGACTGTATGTTTCAGCTCCTTCTGCAACGTGCCGCCCCCATCCCCCCCCCCCCAGGGCCCTATTACGTCCCATGTCTATAGGAATGCCGAGTGGTGTGGTGTGGCCTATATGTGTCACGGTGCTCCTCCCTGGATACAGGAGGATCCCAGGCTTAGGCTCCCAAGCAAATAAAAGAGGGTTGAGTAAGGGGATGAAGAATAAATTGATTCCAGACCTTGATAAAGTTCAACAGCAGGTTTACTTGGGTAAACTTGCATCCACACAATTTTCAGGCTTTTTCTTGGTCCCAGCAGGCTTTGGCACAAACTGGCAGGCAAACGAGGTAACTGTGCTTTCTCTCTTTCTCTTCTGGGCTGACAGGCATAACTCTGCTTTCTTTCTCTCTACTATGTTAAACTCTGCCTGGGTCTGGTTGCTGGACTATTAGTCGGTTCTGGTATAGTTGGATTGGGATGCCTTTGGCTGTTGTCCCCCTCCTGACACTCAGTAAAATAAGTTAGCATGGAGTCTGGATGCTCTACAAGCTACTTCCCTTTGGTGGCTCCTGCTCCAGCCAGAGAACAATTTCCCCTTGCTGCTATATCTTCTGGCAGCCAGAGAACACTTTCTCCTTGTTGCTACTGCTTCCATACATCTGCTTCCATGGCAAGCATAGCTTAGCCTGCACTGGCTGTTATAGGCACGTCTGGCTGTGACCGTGCCCAGGCTTACACTTCACTGTCTAGATTAGACTAGACTAAATTAGCACTGGTGCCCCTCCTTTCAGGTAGAAAGCAGGGCTGACCCACTTCTTCCCAAAAGGGGGAGGGATGGAACGGTGAGTTCCATTCTATCTAAGTATCTGTCTGACACATGCGCTGCCACCTGCTGGTGAGCCAGGCATATTACATGTAGAAAACAGTTGCATAACATTAATATTAATGCACACTTGTGAAGGACCTGGAAATAAATAGAAGAAAGACATTTATGTTAACCATTAGAGACAGTAATGGAATGCAGAAATGGTAATACCACTCCGGGGTATTACACTACCACAGATGTTCAATAGGATTTAGATCAGGCCGCATAGAAGGCCACCTCAGAAATGTCCCATACTTTGCTCGTACCCATTCTTGGATGTTTTTAGCTGAGTGTTGAAGGACCCATGACCTGCGACTGAGACCAAGCTTTCTGACACTGGGCAGTATATATTGCTCCTCAATGCCTTGATTGTCTTGAGATTTCATTGTACCCTATGCAGATTCAAGACACCCTGTGCCAGATACAGCAAAGCAGCCCCAAAACATAAACCTCATCCATGTTTCACAATAGTTCTTTTATTGCATGCTCCATTTTTTGCATCTGTGAACATAGAGCTGATGTGACTTGCCAAAAAGCTCCAGTTTTGTCTCATCTGTCCAAAGGAGATTCTCCCAGGAGCTTTGTGGCTTGTCAATATGCATTTTCTACAGCTCTTACAGCTGGTTCTTTTCAGTGTATGATAAAACTGGCTGTGTGCAGCTGCCACTAGGGGGTGCTAAGTGCATAGGAATTTATACCATTACAATTGATATCAATGGAAGCTGTAAATAATCTCTTTGCACGGAACTAATAGTAGCTGCTGGAAAACGCAGGAAATCTACGTTGGGAACAGAAGAAGCAGTTCAGTGCTGGGACCGGCTCCCCAGGTCATCTAGCAGTTGTGTGGACTGCCTCCATGGTAGGTACACCACTGCTTGAGCTTTCCTTTGCATACTGAACTGGAGTTTTTAAAAGTTCTTGACTGATGGATATAAGCTTAGAAATATCTGTATATTCTGCTAACAGGTTTCTATTAAGTGGAATATTGCCTGTGAATTAATGGTTGGTTTGTAGCAAGAGCCTGGAGTTGGCAAGTAAGTCTGTAAGTCTAATGATCCCCATGCAGCGAATTATTCTTTTCAGATCTTCTGTCAATCCCTGTATGACTCGCCAGAGCAGCTGCCGGAAGCATAACATTATAATAATTCTTGAATTAATGGAAAACATTAAATTAAATTTTTCAGCCAAATTTTACTTTTTTGTCTCGTAGATTCCTTTCAATGTCTCAAGTACAACAAAGGAATATTCTTACAAAGGTTGTCAGACATTTGTTCTATTGTTTGGATTTTCAATTCCCATTTTGAGAGCTTTATACTTAGGTTAATAAGAGCTTTTATGCCATCAGCTTTCCCTCTCCATCTGTCTCCATTTTATTCATCGTCATCATTATTATTTTGTTTGCAATTCTTATCTTTTGAACTATTTTAAGGATTTTGTCAAGGTACTAAAGAAGTAAGAGTAGGTGCACACTGAACTTTTTTAAAGAGGGGTTTGAGGCAGATTTTCCTGCATGTTTTTCAGCCAGAAAAGTGCTGCACACTGGTGGGGGAGGGGGGGTGACCTGATGGCTGGCTGCTGGACAGCATAGTCTAGATAGTTGTGACAATGAGGGTGGATGTAGTTTATAAGGCTGAAAAAAGACATCCATCCATCCAGTTCAGCCTGTTATCCTACAAGTTGATCCAGAGGAAGGCAAAAAACCCCTGTGAAGTAGAAGCCAATATTCCCCACATTAGGGGAAAAAAGTCCAACTCCAATCAGGCATCAGAATAACCCCCTGGATCAACGACCCCTCTCTAGTAACTATAACCTGTAATATTATTACCTTCCAGAAATACATCCAGGCCCCTCCTGAACTCTTTTAGTGAACTTACCATCACCACCTCCTCAGGCAGAGAGTTCCATAGTCTCACTGCTCTTACCGTAAAGAATCCTCTTCTATGTTTGTGTACAAACCTTCTTTCCTCCAGATGCAGAGGATGTCCCCTCGTCACAGTCACAGTCCTGGGGATAAATAGATGATGGGAGAGATCTCTGTACTGACCCCTGATATATTTATACATAGTTATTACATCTCCCCTCAGTTGTCTTTTTTCTAAAGTGAATAAGCCTAATTTTGATAATCTTTCTGGGTCCTGTAGTCCGCCCATTCCAGTTATGACTTTAGTTGCCCTCCTCTGAACCCTCTCCAGCTCTGCTAAGTTTGCCTTGTTCACAGGAGCCCAGAACTGTACACAGTACTCCATGTGTGGTCTGACTAGTGATTTTCTAAATTGGCAGGACTAGGTTCTCATCATCGGCATCTATGCCTCTTTTGATGCAACCCATTATCTTATTGGCCTTGGCAGCAGCTGTCTGACACTAGTTTCTACAGCTTAGTTTGCTCTTCACTAAAATTCCTTTTCCATGTCAGTGTTACCCAGTGTTTTACCATTTAGTGTGTACTGGTGACTTGCATTATTCCTTCCCATGATGGCTAATTCCTCTCCCTCTGACTCTCCCTGGGCCGCGCATGCCATAAATGGCGGGCACAATCTGATAAATATGACCTATCCTGATAGGTCATCAATATTGCAGTCCTGGAAAGCATACTAGTATTACACACTTAGTCACTATTATTTGAACAAACCTTGCATAATTGAATAGTACAAGTGACTATAAGAAACTTTGTAATATACCTTATCAGAGAAAATGCCTCCCCTCCTCTCTCTCCAATACTAGCATTCCCTGCTAAGTCCATCAAGATATACAAGACAGCTGTCAGCTCACTGAAGGATCACATTACATGCTACCTATAGATGACTGTGTAAAGAGGAGGAATGCTGCTAGAGGGAGAAAGAGGCATTTTATTCTGATAAGAGACCGAGTGAGCATTCATTGTCAGCTATTTCATTAAACTGTACCATAAACATGCATATCCATGGCCTAGTGTCTCAATGTTTTCTCAAAGGGGAGAGGTTAATAAGGCACCTCTAGACCCCTATTTCACATGATTAGCTCAGCGTCATCAAATACGCAGAAAATATTCAACATTTCGGGTAATAACCCTTCATTAGACTGGATTAGATGAGGTGACGTGTGATACTGGGATGGGAAGATCTAAAAATGGCAGTGCTTGAGTATAGTGAGAATATAAGTAGAGAATACATTGCTCATCAATGAAGTGGAGCAGCAGCCATGAATGTACGCGACTCTCTCCATTGAGACTTGAGTATTTGCTCAACCATCTGTATCTCAATGAAGAGGGCCACACTCATGCTGGTTGCCTCTTCTATATTGGTTATATTAGGGTATCAGAGGGATTGGGTCTGGGTTCTGGAGGTAAGTTGGGACCCCACCAACCTAAATTTGGCACTACTCAATCTATATGTCGAACAGAGCCTAAAATAGGGTAGAAATTACCCCCAAGATCTTGTAAGACTTAGGTTAGGTCTGGTTTAATTTTGAGTTAATGGACCATGGGGAATTTACTTTTTTATTTTCATTTCATTCCAGGAAAAAGTCCATAAAAAAATGGGCTTTTTTTTACCTCTGCTGTGATGTTGATTGATTCCTTCAAAAGGTCATGGATAGACCAGAGACTAGAGTATACTATGTTCACACAATGTTGACATAGAAGTGAGAAATATTGTCATAGTTCCGTACACATCATTCAGAACATCATATTGAACAATTATTGAAGCCAATCTCGGTATTTGTGCTGCTTGTAGACAGCACTTATCTTAATAACAGTAATCCGCCATGTTTGCCTTTCAGTCTATTGATTGTAATGATGGGAATGTCACTGATGTAAGAAAAAAAGTAAAGTCATGATGTTCCTCTCAGCAAATGAATAATGATGGCAAACAGTCTGTATACTAGATTTACAATGTACATATCAGTTACCAGAATAAAAGAAAAAACAACTTCAGCAGGATCAACCTCCAAGGGGTATTCCAATCTCATATAATGGGGGCATATCACTAGGATGTGCCGCCATTGTCTGATAGGTGTGGGTCCCATTCTACACCAAGAATGGGTTTCCCTGGGTTCGGCCACCACCAAGCGCTCTCCCCAATAGTAATGAATGGCAGCGCACCACGCTTACGCGGCCACTGCTCCCATTCATTTGTATGATTTTCAGCGGCCCCATAGAAATAAATGGAGGGCGGCTATAATTGAGCTGCAATGAGTATTTATGAGCTCTCAAGAGTTCATAGAAGAGGGCTACAGACCCTGCTGGATGACAGCACTGGAAGTAAGTAGAAACTGTCTGCAGATACACTCTCAATTCACCCCTGTGGTAAAATACTGCTGAAAATCTAATATATAAACTGAGTGTATGTATGTATGTGTGTATGTCTGCTAAAGGAATCCGCACTGTCACAGCTACAATCACGAAATTTGGCACACAGGTACATCAGGTGTCCGTGAAGGTTTTAGAACGGGTCTCAGCTCTCCAGGACATACCGTTCCTGAGATATTCCCATAAAATGCATTAGCCAATAGAAGCCTGGTCACATGACCCTTATCAGCCAATAGAAGCTCGCAGGCAGTTAGTCTCCACACACAGACTGTTTCATACTAGCTTTCCATAACAACCCAGCCAGTGTCCTTCACTGCTGTAGGTCTGCTTTAAAGGGGCAGAGCGCTGTGGATGACACTGTTAAAGGGGTATTCCGGTTACCATAAATATAACTTATGTTTTAGACTAACTCATCATCAATCATTACCTAATATAATGTAAATTTCGCATTTTTACCGTTCTGTAGTAATAAAAGATGTTTTCTTTCACTGCTACCCACTGTGTTTCCTCATAAATTACCATGGCATCGACCTGTAATTCAGGTCACCCTCAAAAGAAGGACTTTAAATGAAATAGATGAAATATACCCGGGCGAAGCTGGGTCCTTCTGCTAGTTTTTAATAAAGACCAAATGAAAAAATTAGTAGAATGCAATAATAAAATAAATTACCCCCAAAGATGTCCATAGTCTTTAGGGTATAAATGAGAATGTTATGCTTTTTCTGCACTACTACCTAATCAGCATTTGGTCCTCAAGATCATTTTCATAGAAAGGTGAATGTTAATATGTAATAAATTAAGTGGACTCGTTTTCACCAAATTAAAAAGTGGTAAAAAGTCATTATCCAGAGCTGATACGGTGTTCGTGACTTGAAAAAGTAATGCCCACCTAATGAGTCCCGGCACCATGTATCCTGTCTCTACCCAATATTGAGTAGACTGTTCTGCTGATTGCATGTGAGGACAGAACTCTGTATTAAATACACCGTTTTCTAAACAGCCATAGCTCTACTGTAATGGCAAATAATGACGTGGCGCGTTCTGCAAAGGAACACTTCAAAATCAATGTCACCGTGGCGAGGAACTGACCTCTTTACAGCTGCAAGGGAGAAATCTTCAAATTGCTTAGAATTTGTTTTTCATTCTTAGTCTAAGACAGGCGACCAGCAGAGCTCGGACCCAGCAAGATCCAGAAAGTCAAAATCTTTGATTTTTCTATTTAATTAGAATAATCTATTGTAGATGTACAATAATCCGCTCATTAAAATAAAGACCTGTCGATAGTTTTGAGGAAAAATAGAAGTAATTAACAGTCCATTGCTTGCTGAAGGTCAACAATCATCTTAGTAGTCAAACCGCCAGAACAGAAAAAAACAGTCCCAAGGGCAAAGAGGAAGAAGCTGTACTTGGAGATGAGGTAAAATGAAGTGAGTTTGTGTTGCAATTCTCAAAGGAGAGAAGGGGATCCTTGAATTGCAATATATTTGACTCTGGCTAAACTAAGAAGCGGAGTTCGGATTCCCAGAGTACTCACTGCAAGGAACATTTGGAGCTGAAGTGGAGTCAAGGAATGAAGGCTGGGGTCATCACCAGAAAACCAGAGGTAGATGAGAACCAAGCTACAAACGTAATGAAATCTGGAGGCAAAGATGAGGTCAAAGTCAGGTAAAACACAGTTAAGGGCCATTCAAACGGCCGTAGTATTGCGGATCCGCAAAAATGCTGATCTGCAATGCCACAGATGCCGCCCGGCGTGTGTTCCGCAATTTTCGGACACACGGCCAAGCACCCCATTCAAAATACCTATTCTTGTCCGCTGTTGCAGACAAGAATAGGACATGTTCTATATGTTCTTGTGGAGCCGCGGCTCTGCAAGATCGCGTGCCGCCCATTGAAGTGAATGGGGCCACATCTATTCCGCAAAATTGTGAAATAGATGCGGACCCATTCACACAGTCGTGTGAATGGGCCCTTAATGGAAAATACACTGACAAGCAAAAGGGTAACAATGTTTTGAACTTTTGACTTTCAGGCTCCATATCTCACCATCCACTACAGCTTCGAACGTGAGACTACCATCATTTTATAGACAATCTTCTTGTCTATCTCATACATACACTGAGTTGCATCTATTTATCCTATGATTAGTTCTGCCGATCCTTGTCATGTAACTGCATTGTTACTGTTTTCCCGGTGGTGGAACAATCTTTTTCCTTTTGAATACTACAAATTACAACCTGTTCTCACATTCCCTAATAGCTCAGTGTTTTTCTCAAGTGAAAGGTCACTGGTTCAAATCCAGGTGAGCAGCCATGAAGAAGATTTCCCAAGAAAAGACAAACAGCATCATCCAGCTCATCGATAGCGGAATCTTGGCCAAGAAAATTGCCAAACTGCATCACGTAGGTGACATGACAGTTTGAGGATTACGAAATTGCGTCCCTCCATACATTCTAAAGCCAAGAGGTGGACGTCAGGGAAAACTTGAAGGCTCGAGTTTGCAAAAAAGTAAGAACAGTGAACTATAGAAGATTGGAAACAGGTGATTTGGAGCAATGAGGCAAAAGTCAATAGACTGGGCTCTGATGGGTGCAAATGGGTCTGGAAAAAACAAGGAAAAAAGGGGGCTAATTAAGCTTGATAATATGGTGTTGTTTCATAGCCAAAGGCTAGTTTCACACTAGCGTCAGCATGGATCCGGTGGGTGAAGGGGCCCGCTGGATCCGTGTTGCCACAGGTGCACGTGTGGGGCCAGAACCGCGCTCCAGCCCCATTCACACGGACAAGTATAGGCATTTTGAATGGGGCTGCCCGGCGTGTGTTCCGAGCGTGCGGAAGACATGCCGGGTGCCCCCTGTATTATTGCGGGTCCCCAGTAATACGGCCGCCTGAATGGGGCCTAAGGCGTTGGATACTTGACCAGGATCAATGGTGGTCTCAATGCTGAGCTATATGTGAGTACCCTACAAGACAAGTTACTTTGTATGTTTGAGTACTATGGGTATGAAAAGGACGGCATAGTGTTCCAGCAGGAGAACGACCCAAAGCATATATCGAGATTGGTGAAGAAATGGTTCAATGACAATAAAGTAGAGGTGCTGGATTTGCCCCCAAAGTCCCCAGACCTCAACCCAATCCAACACTTGTGGGTAGAGTTGAAGAAAAAGCTGTATTCATACCCATGTGAGTTGACCAGTATGGACCAACATTGGGAATGTGTAGAAGAGACCTGGGAACAGATTTCCATCGAGACATGCTTGAATCTGATTGAGAGCATGCCCAGAAGGATTCAGGCAGTGCTGAAAGCCAAAGGAGGATTTAGAAAATAATAAAAATTAAAGTTTAGAATTTTATGAGCCAAACAGTAACAATGTAGTTACATGACAAGAATCTGCAGAACTAATCATATGCTAAATAGTTGCAAGTCTAATTTATGTATGAGATAGCTAGAGATGAGCGAATCTATTCGTCGATTCGTATTGAATCTTGAAAATTTTCAGCTGCCAAGCGAATCTGAATATTTGGTGATTCGCTCCGTTAAGATTCGAAAATGTTCCTAAGGCTTTCTATGCATTCACTACGTACTTGTCCGATAAATTGTACGCTAATGCTACATATAAGTTACTGTATACGCTGTTGCATACGAATTCAAGTAATTAGCAAACTTTTACTGTTAGTTCGTTATTCATGCGCAAAAGCCCGGGAAGAAAGGCTAGTGGGCAGGGCTTGCTCTGATTGGCTCAGGCTTGGTAAGCCAGTGACGCATCACTTCTGCTGTGACTGCTGAGACAAGCAGAAGCACTGTGTGTGAAGTTCTGAGACACTGAGACCTGTATTGTGCTGCATTCAACTGTCGGCGTCTCACACTGTGAGACGCTGACCGTTGCCTAGGAGACCCAGCGCTGTGGCTGGGTCTCCTGGGCTTCCATAGATTGGAGTCCCAATGCCTCTGGGCAAGGCATCGTGGCTTCCATCTCAGCCATCGGGCCCCCCCCACCGCCTCACGGGGACCCGATGGCTTTAACAGCTGCCGCAATTACCTTGTATGCCGCGGTCAGCGTGACCGCGGAATACAAGGGGTTAATCCGCCGGCATCGGTGTAATCACCGGTGCTGGCGGATACAGCAGAGGCCCGGCTGTTAGCATCAGCCGGGCCCCTGCTGCAGATTGCGGCAGCGGGGCAGCAGCACTACCTTAACCCTAGGACGAGAATGCTCGTCCTAGGTCGTTAAGGTGTTAATCATGAAGTGCATTTCTTTGTATATAGCGGGTACCTCAGGGGCTGTTTCAAAGTAACATGGTGCCCATAAACCAATCCATCAAAATCTGCGCTGCAAAGGCCAAAAGGTGATCTTTCCCTTCTGAAACCTGCAATGTACGTACCCAAAGAGCAGTTTTTATGGCCACATCTATGGCATTTCCATACTCAGTATAACCAAACTAGCAATTTAACAGGTGATGTATGTCTCAGATGGCACAAGCTTTGCACAGTGTATTGGGGAATGAAATGCCATAACTGTATCTGTGGAAAACTTGCAATTTTCCTTTAGCACAATCCTCTGCTGATTAATTCCTGCAAAATACCTGTGTTGTTAAAATGCTCCTTCCACCCCTTGATAAATAACTTGAAGGGTGTAGTTTCCAAAATGGGATCACTTATGGGCTCAAGGGCTCTTCAATTGTGATGTCGCACCCAAAAATCATTCCAGCAAAATCTGCCCTCCAGAAGCCAATGATGCTTCTTTCCTTCCGGCCCCTGTGGTGTCTCCATACAGAAATTACGACCACATAGACCAAAATGTGCAGCTAAAGGGCCTTTTTTTTAAAGAAATTACATTTTTCATGTCACTGCCAAGTGTCTCTAAATTCTATGAAATGCCTGTGAGGTCAAAGTGTTCACTATATTCCTCAAAAGATTCCTTGGGGGTGTAGTTTTCAAAATGAGGTCACTATCAAGATGTTTCCACTGTGAGAGTACCTCAGGGTGCCTTCAAATCTGACATGGATGCCCTACAACCAAATCTGCCCTCTAAAAATCAAATGCACTCTTTTCTTAACCCTGCCATATGCCCATACAACAGTTTATGTCTCACTGAACCAAAGTACACAAGGTTTCACCGTCTAGACTTTAAAACTTCAAAAATTAGCAGTACGCCATACAACAGTTTACAACCATATATACGGTAGGATGTTTCTGTAAACAGCAGAATCAGAACTGTGTTATAGGAAAAAGATAATTTCAATTAAATTTCTGGAAAGAAAAATACATTTTTAAATTTAACATTTTTTCAGCTTCAAGCCACAGAAACTACAAGCAAGTTTTGCTGAGTACTGAAAAATTACAGAAAAGTGTGGAAAATTACAGATAAGTGTACAGTTTAACACTAGGCCATAGTTCAACACAAGGACATATGAACCAAGGTTTGATAGAATTTCTTTGTGCATTGTTTTCTTGATTCTAGCCATGTTCTCCAACTCACAGCAGTCAGGGGTCTAAATTTAAATTCATATAAACTGTTTTTTTTCTTTACCCATCCCCATTTAAACATGTGCTCCATGGACAATGCTACTAAGTGTGTGTCCTGTGCAATGTATGCATGCCTTTAAGAGCAATTGGAGGGTGAATACATTTGCACTAGATGCAAGCATGTTGCATATTTGGAAACCCAGATTGTGGATCTAAATATGCAGCTTGCAACATGCAGAAGCATTGAAAACCTGGAGAGAGGTTTAGATCTCATTGTGCAGGCACTGGCTTGGGTCAGTGAAATGGAGGTGGGTGGAGGAGGGCAAGATCAGGACTTCGGGGCCAGTACTTGGGTTAATATTTCAAGATGGCGTAGAGCAGGGGTCCCCAAACTTTTTACACAGGGGCCTAGTTGTCCCTCAGACCGTTGGAGGGCCGGACTATAAAAAAAACTATGAACAAATCCCTATGCATACTGCAAATATCTTATTTCAAAGAAAAAAACAAACATTGTGCCCCCATCAGACCTCAGATCAGCCCATTGTTCCCCTATCAGACCTAAGATCACCACACTGTGCCCCCATAAGACCTCAGATCAGCCCATTGTGCCCCCATCAGACCTCAGATCAACCCACTGTGCCCCCATCAGACCTCAGATCAGCCCACTGTGCCCTCATCAGACCTCAGATCACCACACTGTGCCCCCATCAGACCTCAGATCAGACCATTGTGCCCCCATCAGACCTCAGATCAGCCCACTGTGCCCCCATAAGACCTCAGATCAGCCCATTGTGCCCCCATCAGACCTCAGATCAGCCCACTGTGCCCCCATCAGACCTCAGATCAGCCCACTCTGCCTCCATCAGAATAAAATAAAAAACTCTCTTACCTCTCCTGTGCCACCACTCCGCTCCGGATCCGGCGCTCCTCTGTCTTCTCTGCCCGCGCTGCACTGTCACCTGACTGTGTAAGGTAAGAGAGTTTTTTATTTTATCCGCCAGGAAAAGACAGAAGTGCGGAGGGGGCCAGATAAATGGCCTCAGGGGGCTGCATGCGGCCCGCAGGCTGTAATTTGGGGACCCCTGACGTAGAGGGAAAATTACCAGGGAGGCACTAGTAAATCGGTCTACTTGGCTGATAGTAGGGATGAAAGCCCTGGACCAGCAAATCTGCAGCTCCTAGCAACTAGGAGAATGACTGCTATCGGAAGGATGGAAAGAGTAGTGCAGCAAAGGTCAGGTACATGCTGTTGGTAGGGGACTGTATTATTAGGCAGATAGACAGGGTCATTTGTTGCCGAGACCGTGAATGCCAGTGTGTTGTCTTGCAGGTGCTCAGGCTCAGCATATTGTGGATCGGATGGATCGATTGCTGGGTGGGGCTGGGGAAGACCTGGCGGTCATGGTACACATTGGTACCAATGACAAAGTCAGAGGGAGATGGAAGGTCCTTAAAGTGGTTGTCCGAGTTATTTTTTTGTTCTTTATATGTTTCTAACTTGTCAGGTATAACAACTTTCCCATATACTTTGTGTTTCTAAAGCTGCTGGTTTCTCAGAGTTGACTGAGGGTCACATGACCTGTGATGTCACCTTATCTCCCTGGTCTGTGATGTTTCGTGCACAAGCCTCAGAGTTCAGATAACAGTCTGTACACGAGACGTCACTGGCCACGCCCCCTTTCTTTGCCGGGCTGCTATCTTCTCTCTCCCTGGATTCCTTCAGATAAAACATTAACCCCTTCAGCCAGAACACACTGAAGGCTTTACAACAAATAGTAGCTGCAGCAGTGAGAGGAGACAAATGCTGGGAAAGGAGCTATAGAGGAATTGTATTGTAGAAGAACAGGTAGGGAGAATTTCCTGTGTGTATCAGCAGTGTCATTGTACAGCTGGCACTTGTAGTCCTACACATACAACATGCTGCTGAGTATTCCAGCAGGCAGACATGTCACTCAGCACTTATATTCACTGCCTTTGCAGAGAAGGGGGAGGGGCTGAGATTGTTGTTATTGCATGTAAACAAAGGCCAGAAGAGAACCAGGGAAATGAGGAAATATAGATTTTTTTTTTGCCTTAAACTTGCTGAACTTAGTTATATATTGCTGCCCATCAGATTTACAGTGCTATATATATTTTTTCATAACTTGGACAACCCCTTTAAAAATGATTTTAAGAAACTAGGAGACAATACTACCAATGACATGAGCATCACTAGAAAGACAGCGAGAGCATAGGGAGTTAAATAAGTGGTTTATGGACAACTAGGCCGACTTCTCTGTCACCTACAATAGGTACAGGCTGTAGCTTAATGGGGAGGGTGCAGCTGTTATGGGGGGAAAAGTGGTTAGACGGCTGGAGGAGCTTTTAAACTAGGATCTGGGGGGAGGGAGATGGGTCATATTAATATGGGGCAGATAGTGTAGATAGAGAGTGAGATATAGGAGGGGACAATGAGGATTTAG
Organism: Rhinella marina; assembly: GCA_900303285.1. Classification (NCBI taxonomy): domain Eukaryota; kingdom Metazoa; phylum Chordata; class Amphibia; order Anura; family Bufonidae; genus Rhinella; species Rhinella marina. The sequence goes on along the minus strand of ONZH01021646.1, from coordinate 6,558 downwards.
TGGGGGCTGGGGTTAGTGAGGAAAGTAGGGAGGTCACTGGATATAAATGTACCCCCATGAAAAACAGAACTGGCCGTAACATGGACCTGTTACAAACCAACAATATAATCCAAGGTACCCAAATCCCAGATATTCACTTTCTGGGAACTGAATGTAAGAAATTAAAGAGTAACTTAAAATCTATGTTCACATATGTTCACAAATGCCAGAAGTCTAGCAAGCAAAATGGGGGAGCTGGAGTCTATGGTACGTGGTTGATACATGGTTGGACTCTTCACGTGACTGGGCTGTTAATATTCAGGGTTTTACACTCTTTAGGAGCGATAGGGTCAATAGAATAGGTAGTGACATGTGCCTATATGTGAGGAGTGATATGAAGGCGATTGAAAGAGGCAATTGTGGGTGAGGATGTTGAAACTCACCTGTACCTTTTTTGTACCAGACATTCACAGTTGTGGTCCAATTCCTGACCTTTTGTAATCCATAAAGTTAACCAGCACCATTCTTGAAAGCTGTGACAATCCTTTATTCTTGAGTACAGCAGCAGGTAATAATTAAGGACATGTAGTTTGTCCAAAATGCATTTACAGTCGGGGTGCCATGATTATTTGAATGTGCCTGCTGTACTCAAGAATAGAAGATTGTTACAGCTCTCAAGAACGGTGCTGGTTTTTACTTTATGGGTTACAAAAGGGAAATAAACTCTGAAAAAATAAAACTTGGTGTAATCTATAGACCCCCTAACATCACAGAGGAGATAGAGCGGGTTGCACAGGCTGGAACAGTGGTAATAATGGGAGATTTTAAATTAGATATTGACTGGGGTAATGGTTCTGCCTCAACTGCAAAGGGGAAAAAATTCCCCAACTTACTGAAGGACCACTTTAGAAGCTCCCACTAGGGGCAATGCTTTGTTGCATTTGGTAATTTCTAATAATACAGAGCTTGTTGGATATGTTACTGTTCATGTACCACTTGGTAATAGTGACCACAATATAAATATATTGCCCCTGAACTATAAAAAGCAAACTCTGACTGGGAGAGCAAAAAAACTATGAATTTTAAAAAAGCAAATTTTTCGGGGTTGAGGGTAGCATTTCACGGCATAGACTGGGAGCAGCTACTGTCACATAATAATACTGTGGATAAATGGGACAACTTCAAATCCACAGTGAGTTATTACTCTGCAAAATGTATTCCTGTAGGTAACAAGTATAAACGTCCAAAATTAAGCCCACATGGCTTATAGCTACTGTAAAAAGGGCAATAAATGAAAAAAGGGCATTTAAAAATACAAAAAGAAAACAAATCCCCCAAAAATTCTTTAAATATATAAATGCTAAAAAACCAAGGTCTGAGCAGGTAGATCCCCTAAATAACGGTAAAGGGGGGGGGGGTTAGTCACTGAAGATAAGGAAAAGGCAGAGTTACAAAATGTTTTTTTTAGGTCTGTATATAAAAAAGAAGAGAAAGGAGCTGATATCTGTGATAGTGGGGCTGTTAGTACATCCAGTAATATACTCAACTGGCTAACTGTAGATATGGTCCAAGCTAAGTTAAATACGGTAAATGTGAACAAAGCTATAGGTCCAGATGGATCACACCCAAGAGTATGTAAAGAAATCAGTTATTGCTGTGCCCCTGTTTATAATTATTAGAGATTCTCTAGGGACTGGTACAGCGTCAAGTGACCAGCGCAAAGCAAACGAGGTGCCCATATTCAAAAAGGGCTCTAGGTCCTCCACAGGTAATTATAGACCAATTAGTTTAACTTCTGTTGTGGGAAAAATGAATGACTCTTAAGAGACTATATACAGGAGTATGTGACTGTTAATATCACAAGTGATAACCACCTTGGGTTTACCAAGGACATAAGTTGTCAGACTAACCTGATTTGTTTTTATGAGGAGGTGGGTAGAAGCCTGGGCAGAGGGGCGGCTGTGGATGCAGTGTTTCTGGCTTTTCAAAGGCTTTTGATCCTGTCCCTCATAGATATTTAATAGGTAAAGTAAGGTCTATATATAGGCTTGGAAAGTATAGTCTGTAATTGATTGAAAACTGGCTGAAGGACAGTGTCCAGAGAGTTGTGGTTAATGATTCCTATTCAGAATGGTCCCAGGTTATAAGTGGTGTACCCCAAGGTTTAGAGCTGGGTCCTCTGTTATTTAATTTATTAATGATATTGAGGACGGGATTAATAGCACCATTTCTATTTTTGCAGATGACACTAAGCTCTGTAGTACTGTACTGTCTATGGAAAATGTCCATAAAGTACAAGCTGACTTGAGTGATTGGGCATCAACTTGGCAAATGAGGTTCAATGTGGATACTGTAAATGTAAAGTTCTGCATCTTAGCAGTAATAATATCTGTGCATCATATGTCCTAGGGGATGTAACACTGGGAGAGTCACTTATAGAGAATGATTTGGGTGTCCTTGTATATTGTAGATTAAATAACAGCACAATGTCAACCAGCTGCTTCTAAGGCCACCAGGATATCGTAATATATTAAGTGAGGCATGAACTTGCAGGACAGGTATGTAATATTACCACTTTACAAAGCGTTGGTGCGGCCTCATCTGGAATGTTCAGTTCTGGGCACCAGTCCATAGAAGGGATGCCCTGGAGATGGAAAAAGTACAAAAGAAAAGCAAACAAACTGATAAAGGGCATGGAGGGTCTTAGTTATGAAGAAAGACTAGAACAGTTAAATTTAAATTCCTGGCGGTGAACCCCTGATTGTCTGTCTTTCAATAAGATTGCAGTGTAAAGCATGGTGGTGAGCCTCAGTAATAAGATTGCAGTGTAAAGCATGGTGGTGAGCCTCAGTAATAAGATTGCAGTGTAAAGCATGGTGGTGAGCCTCAGTATGACTTTTTGGATGGAGATTGCATGTGGTCACGTACTCCCTGGAACCCCATAGTCACCCCTTCTCTGATGTGCTACCCCAGAACATTCTCTGCCCCAATTCACAAGACCTTTTGCAGTCTCAGTGTGCTGAGAGTGGGGATTTACCAGTGTTGTCTGAGGAGGTGGTGGACAATGGCGAGACACAGGTGTCGGGGGGTGAGGTAGTTGAAAGTGAAGCAAGTTACAGTGGGGACTCCTTGGGGGGACTTTCTCATGATGGGACAGATTCAATTGTGTTTAGAAAGGCTGATGGGCTTCCCGTCTATCCCTAACGACATCCAGACAGCATCTGAGCCGAGCACCGCGGCCAGTCACTAGTATATTCCAGGGTCACCTGATCAGGCCAGCCAACCCCTGCTATCGACATGTAAGGGCCCCACGTGATGCTGGGTGTACCGTAGAGTCTCCTGGCTTGTGATTGGCTGCGTTTATAGGCGCCAAAAATGCACAATGCGGAAGTTGCCATTTCCTGGAGCATGACGAGATACTCGTCCGAGCAGCGAGCACTTACGAGTACCCTAATACTCGAACGAGCACCAGGCTCGGACGAGTATGCTCGCTCATCTCTAGTGACAGAAAAGGAACAAAGAAGATTGCATTTCCCATTAGAAACTTGAATTTGAAGGAATAATAGACAAGAGCTGGAATCTAAAGTCACTATTGTGGAAACCCCGGCATATAAAATTACTTTTATCTACAGAATATCACAGCACAGTCAGCAGGATAACCTACAATTCATCTGTATACAAGATACGCTCTGTACTTCAATATCTTATATCTCCCAGAAATCCATTAGCTACAAATTTTGTATTTGTCATTTATTCCTCCACTTGTCAGAAAGCAGAACAGACAAAGAACAGACACTCAAAGGAAGCATAAGGAGGAACCATAGGGAAGACGATGGCCAGAGGAGAAGCTTTATAGAAATTTCTTACAATAAAGCCTTGATCGGACATGCATGGCTGCTTTCTTCTAAAAAAATAGAAAAAAATAGAGGGTTATATTGAAATATTATAGGAGACTAGTTCCCAAAATAGGTGGATAGAAAACAGGTGCCAGAGGGGAGGGGTATCAGGATTATATTAGGATAAATGTGCGGATACTTGGCTGGTGATATTATATAATCGATAGATGTAGGCAGCTAAATACCATGGAAAGACAATCCATGGATCACAATAGACAATAAGTTGAAAGTACCTATAGGGAGGAACAGAGGGGAACCTCCAGTAGGAACTTTCCAGAAAAATTATGTATTAAGTGCCAGTACTCTACATACTGTAGGGTATTGTTATTGTTCCTTCCAATTGCCGTGTTGGCACTTTGTGATAAATCGGTGGATTATGAGTTGCACCTTGGGCACTCAGTCTCTTTAACCCCCTAACTGTTTTGCCAGAGTGGAGCTCCAGCAGTGGGAAAAGTAGCTACCTGGAGGGGGGAGGGCTACTTTAGATGCTGCTACCTTCTGAATGGAAGCAGCTAGAAACATGCAACTTACCTTGTTTGAAAGCAGACATTGCAAGCTTTCATACAAATGGCAGCAATATGTTGAGGACAGAGGAAGATATCACTGATAGAAATCGGGATGCTGTGAATGCAGCTGAAAATGAAAGTAAAAACACAGGTTTTATTCAACTTGATTTCTAACAGTGATTTCTTCTCTGTTGCTATAATTTTGGTCTTGTATGAAAGCCTGGACTGTCAGCCTTCAGACAAGACCAGTTGCATGTTTCTAGCTGCTACCATTGAGGAGATATCACCTCATATCTAAAGCAGCCCTCCAGTTAGCTACTTTTCACACTGCCGGAGCTGGACTCAGGCAAGGTGGTTAAGTTTTACCATCACTGCTCTAGACTGTAAAAGCACATCCAGACAACTTTCCAGTGTTATCAATTTTCCAAAGTTTGGCTACTTCATTTACTCACTAACATAAAATGCATAATTAGAGATGAGTGAACTGATTCTAAATTAATTTGGTTGATCAAAATTTCACAAAAATTCTTCTTCCAAACAAATCAGAAGTATGGGCGATTTGCTTCAGATGAATTGTGCAAAACAGCACCTGCAATTTTACTTAAAATGTTTTAATTCATTACAATAGCAAGGGAAACAGGGAAGGGAAGGTGAAGATGGAGGATCACATGATCCCAGAAGGGGTAAACAACGTTTTGCAGTCAGCCTGACAGCCAATCAATAGGGAGGATATTGACTGGTCAGTCGGACTCTGTTCTAGCTCTGAAGAACAGACAATATTGTGAGCTTAGCCACTGATGTGATAGGACATTCCTGCAGTCTCTGACAATGTTGCAGGGACAGTGTGGGGATTGTAAAAAATATATATTTAGTCGTGTAGAATTACTAGGTAGAAAGTCAGGTTTTATCATTAGAGACAACAGGATAGGTGCTTTTAGGGCAACTGGAGTTATTCATAACTTCATATATTGCACTACATATGAGCTTTTAAAGAGACATTACTTTCATTTTTGTACAAGAGCAAGCCTTTTTTTGTCCAAAAACCTTTAGAAAAATTTCTGCAGTGCAAGAGGTATAGTTCATTGCATATGCTAAGAGAGATCCACAAGTAATGCTTCCCTGAGTGAGAAACGCAAGCTAGTTCTCCTCCGAAAAGGACAAGAGTATTCCCAAGCAAAAATTTCCCTGGTTAGCTGAGTGGTCTTGGGGGTGCTTTTAGAGGTGTTCTTTCTAATTATGGAGACCATTTAGTATACACTAGGAGTTTAATAGTAAAGACAATTCTATTCTGCATTTCTGGGAAACATATATGCAAATTAGCTTAGATCTGCTGGCATCAGATAGGCTTAGTGTTCTTTTTTTGGAAGGAAAGCTAATTTGAATATCTTTCCCAGAAACCTTTGGGTTCCTGGGTTTCTCATAATATTGGGACATTCAGTACTGCTGTCTTTTTGGAAGGAGAGCTGTGTGGGATGACAAGCAGTATCTATATGTAACCACCCCCTGGCTGTGATGTGAACTGAAGCCTGTTGAGGGTTTTGCTGACATGTAGGAATAATGTATTTGAATGTGTATTATTATAAATTGGTGTATTTTATGAAATTTGCAGAAGGTAAGGATAGACATATCTGGACTAGAGATGAGCGAGCATACTCGTCCGAGCTTGGTGCTCGTTCGAGTATTAGAGTACTCGTAAGTGCTCGCTGCTCGGACGAGTATCTCGCCATGCTCGAGGAAATGGCAACTTACGCATCGTGCTTTTTTGGCGCCTATAAACACAGCCAATCACAAGCCAGGAGACTCTGCGGTACACCCAACATCACTTGGGGCCCTTACATGTCGATAGCAGGGGTTGGCTGGCCTGATCAGGTGACCCTGGAATATACTAGTGACTGGCCGCGGTGCTCGGCTCAGATGCTGTCTGGATGTCGTTAGAGATAGATCGGCTGCATTTCAGGGAGAGTGTTAGGGCCTGCATTTAGTTCTCTGTTAGGCAGGAATCACCCACAAAGAACCCAACAGCCCTTCTAAGGGCTAGAAGACATTTTTTTTTGTCTCCTGGCTTGGCTGGCTGGCTGGCACTAGTAATGCAGCATCGCATATATAACCCTTTTTTTATGTTATATCTCAGTGATACAAATCCATTGCACACAGCAGTGTGGAACCATTCTGTGTGT
>ONZH01021645.1:0-36915 GCA_900303285.1 Rhinella marina | reverse complement strand
AGCAACTGGTCACGAAAGAGAAGCGCAAGATAGTGTAGTACATTCAGTTATCAAAGAGTAAGGTTAGTACAAACGGCTGCTCACCTTACAAGGTTGTGCTGTAATAGTCAAAACCCTATTTTACACATATAGAAGATTCGTACACCAATGGCTGGATCTGCTGCCGCGGAAGACGAGGACCTTGTAGAAACGGATGCCCAATCCTCAAGGTTTTACAATAGGAAGACGATATCTCCTTTTTCAGGTGCAAGGAATCTCATGCCAGTGGTAATAAATAGAGATGAGCGAGCATACTCGTCCGAGCTTGGTGCTCGTTCGAGTATTACGGTACTCGTAAGTGCTCGCTGCTCGGACGAGTATCTCGCCATGCTCGAGGAAATGGCAACTTCCGCATCGTGCATTTTTGGCGCCTATAAACTCAGCCAATCACAAGCCAGGAGACTCTGCGGTACACCCAGCATCACGTGGGGTCCTTACATGTCGATAACAGGGGTTGGCTGGCCGTATCAGGTGACCCTGGAATATACTAGTGACTGGCCGCGGTGCTCGGCTCAGATGCTGTCTGGATGTCGTTAGGGATAGAGCTGCTGCGTTTCAGGGAGAGTGTTAGGGCCTGCATTTAGTTCTCTGTTAGGCAGGAATCACCCACAAAGAACCCAACAGCCCTTCTAAGGGCTACAAGAATTTTTTTTTTGTCTCCTGGCTTGGCTGGCTGGCTGGCACTAGTAGTGCAGCTATCGCCATATATAACCCCTTTTTTTTATTGTTATATCTCAGTGATACAAATCCATTTCACACAGCAGTGTGGAACCATTCTGTGTGTCACAGTTCAGTACACTCACTACAATCCGTATTTTCTGTCTAGGTGACACTTTCTGTACGTCACTTAATACAACCAGGTCTTTTGCTCTCATATAGCTTGATCCCAAAAATCTCTGTGCGACATTTGTCTGGGTCGCAGTCAAAATAGCCACCATCAGCAGGGTGTCAGTTAGCTCTACGATAGTTTCTGCACGTCACGTTCCAAAAAAACAAAACTAAAAAAAAAAAAATATATAAAAAAAATAGTTTTTTTGTTGTTGTAGCTCAGTGATACAAATCCATTTCACACAGCTGCGTGGAACCATTCTGTGTGTCACAGTTCAGTACACTCACTACAATCCGTATTTTCTGTCCAGGTGACACTTTCTGTACGTCACTTAATACAACCGGGTCTTTTGCTCTCGTATAGCTTGATCCCAAAAATCTCTGTGCGACATTTGTCTGGGTCGCAGTCAAAATAGCCACCGTCAGCAGGGTGTCAGTTAGCTCTACGATAGTTTCTGCACGTCACGTTCCAAAAAAAAACAAAACTAAAAAAAAAATATATAAAAAAATTGTTTTTTTGTTGTTTTAGCTCAGTGATACAAATCCATTTCACACAGCTGCGTGGAACCATTCTGTGTGTCACAGTTCCGTACACTCACTACAATCCGTATTTTCTGTCCAGGTGACACTTTCTGTACGTCACTTAATACAACCAGGTCTTTTGCTCTCATATAGCTTGATCCCAAAAATCTCTGTGCGACATTTGTCTGGGTCGCAGTCAAAATAACCACCGTCAGCAGGGTGTCAGTTAGCTCTACGATAGTTTCTGCACGTCACGTTCCAAAAAAAAAAAAACTAATAAAAAATATATATAAAAAAAATATATATATAAAAAATAGTTTTTTTGTTGTTTTAGCTCAGTGATACAAATCCATTTCACACAGCAGTGTGGAACCATTCTGTGTGTCACAGTTCAGTACACTCACTACAATCCGTATTTTCTGTCCAGATGACACTTTCTGTACGTCACTTAATACAACCAGGTCTTTTACTCTCATATAGCTTGATCCCAAAAATCTCTGTGCGACATTTGTCTGGGTCGCAGTCAAAATAGCCACCGTCAGCACGGTGTCAGTTAGCGCTACGATAGTTTCTGCACGTCACATAATTCAACCAGACTGAACAAGTTTGTGGGTTTCAGTACAGCAGGCCCATTTATTTTTTATATAATACACTTATATACAGAAAATGTTGAACCCCAGGGCTAAGGGTCGAGGACGAGGGCGTGGGCTTTCAATTACTGCAGGGGGCAGAGGCCGTGGTCATGGGCAGGGTGAGACAGTACCTGCTGATGAGGGAGCAGGGGAACGCCGCAGAGCTACACTCCCTAGCGTCATGTCTCAACTTAGGGGTTGTTCACATATCAGTTATTTGATCAGTTATTTCCATCAGTTATTGTGAGCCAAAACCAGGAGTGAAGCCTCCACAGAGATCAGGTGTAATGAAAAGATCTGCACCTGTTTGGTGTTTTTGACCCGCACCTGGTTTTGGCTGACAATAACTGATGGAAATAACTGATCAAATAACTGATATGTGAACAACCCCTTACAGGGACACGTGGTAGAGGACTGTTGAAACCACAACAGTGCGAACAGCTGATGTCGTGGATTGCGGACAATGCTTCAAGTAATTTGTCCACCAGTCAGTCTTCCACGCAGTCCACCCACGTTACCCAAGGGAGCACTCCTCTGGCTCCTCCACCTCAACCTCCTTCCCTCCAGTCTGCCCCCTCCCAGGAAAATTTGGAATGCCATCCGGCATACTCTCAGGAACTGTTTTCTGGACCCTTCCCAGAGTCACAAACCACTTCTCAGGTTGCTGCTGACCTCGTTCCCGATGCCCAAGTTTTCCAACTGTCACAGTCTGTGGGTGATGATGATGACAATGTGGAGTTAGTGGAAGAAGTTTGTAAAGAGGTGTCGGACGATGAGGAGACACGGTTGTCAGACAGTGGTGAAGTCCGAGGTTGTCAGGGCAGGAAGTCCGAGGGGGGAGCAGACTGAGGAATGGGAGGATGACGAGGTGACTGACCCAAGCTGGGTTGATAAGCCGAGTGAAGACAGTGCTTCTGAGGCGGAGGCGAGTGCTGCACCAGAACAGGTTGGAAGAGGCAGTGGTGTGGCAAGAGGGAGAAGAAGGGCATGAGCTGGTGCATCAGCAGCAACTGTTTCACGTAGTGAAGCTCCCGTTGGCGAGGCCTAGATGTTCGCAAGTCTGGAGGTTCTTTAAAGAAACTGAGGATGACCGACGGACTGTGGTGTGCAACCTGTGCCACACCAGGATCAGCAGGGGTGCCACCACTACTAGCCTAACCACCACCAGCATGCGCAGGCATATGAGTGCTAAACACCCCACTCAATGGAACCAAGGCCGTTCACCACCTCCTGCGGGTCACACCACTGCTCCTTCCCCTGTGTCACTCGCTGCCTCTGCTAGTCAACCCCCTGCCCAGGACCCCGGCACGAGCGCCTCCCGCCGGAAAACCACACCTTCGCCTCCACGATCCTCCACAGTGTCCACCAATGTGTCCCAGCGCAGCGTTCAGCTGTCTTTACAGCAGACGCTGGAGCGCAAGAGGAAATACAGTTCCACCCACCCACATACCAAGCCCTCAACGTCCACATCTCCAAATTGCTGAGCCTGGAGATGCTGCCCTATAGGCTGGTAGAGACCGAGGCCTTTCGCAATCTCATGGCGGAGGCTGCCCCTCGGTATTCGGTCCCCAGCCGCCACTATTTTTCCCGATGTGCCGTCCCAGCCCTACACCAGCACGTGTCACAGAACATCATCCGTGCCCATCATCCGTGCCCGCCATTATCAGCCTCACCATCCCGCTGCTTTGCCTGTTGAAAAACTCACTGCTCATCATGAAGTCGGATGCTTTGCGCTTGTCACAAGAGACGGTGGAGGAAGATATGTCGCTTGATAGCCAGAGCACCCTCCGGTCTTTTTCTCAGCGCGTATCGGAGGAGGGGGATGAGGATGAGGAGGAAGAGGAGGAGAATGTCGGCGAGACAGTAGAGGGTGCCAGTGCTCAGTCCTTAACTCTTGAGCGTGTATGGGCTGAAAAGGAGGACTTGGAGGAGGAGGAGGAGGAGGAAATGGAGAGTCAGGCCAGTGAGGAGAGGGAATTCTTACGTGTTGGGACTCTGGCGCACATGGCAGACTTCATGTTAGGCTGCCTATCCCGTGACCCTCGCGTTAGAAGCATTTTTTCAAACACCGATTACTGGGTGTTCACTCTCCTGGACCCACGGTACAAGCAGAACCTTTCCACTTTTATCCCTGCAGAGGAAAGGAGTATGAGAGTGAATAGATATCAACAGGCCCTGGTGCACAAGCTGAAACAATCCTTCCCATCTGATGCCACTAGCGGCAGAGGGCATGGTTCTGTAGGCCAAGTAGCGGGGGAGAGGAGCCGAGCAGGCAGCTTGTCCAGCACTGGCAGGGGAACGCTCTCCAAGGCCTTTGCCAGTTTTATGTCACCCCAGCAAGACACTGTCACCTGTCCCCAGTCTAGGCAGAGTAGGGGGGAGCTGTACAGAAAGATGGTGAGGGAGTACCTAGCTGACCATACCAACGTCCGTAGCGATCACTCTGCTCCATACAACTACTGGGTTTCAAAGCTGGACACGTGGCCTGAACTGGCGCTGTACGCCTTGGAGGTGCTGGCCTGCCCTGCCGCTAGTGTGCTGTCAGAGCGGGTATTCAGTGCAGCTGGTGGCATCATCACCGATAAGCGTACACGCCTGTCAACTGACAGTGCTGGCAGCCGTGTATATTCTTCCAGGAGTATATTCTTTTATTTATATCTTCATAAGTGTCCACAAGGACGCGTTTCGGCAATCACTGCCTTTTTCAACAAGATAGAGTAACTCGCAAATATCAGTGGTATATATACACACATTGAACTAGATCAAACACAGAAGTGACGTCAGGCGCCAAAATCAGGCGCCAAAACAATGTAAACAATGCCACACGTGGTGCAGCCATATTTGTATTACAAAAAGGATACATGGAATATCAAATCTTGTATCAAAATACACATTCTCATATGCAAAATATTTTGCTCATATGCAAAATATGTCATCAATAAATCTCTTCCATATCAGGATGTGTTCAAGGCAGGGGCGGATTGGCCATAGACCTTACAGGGAAATTTCCCTGTGGGCCGATGCCCAAGGGGGCCAGCAGTGGAAGTTTTTAGGGATGCATTTTGTGGTGGACTGTGATATTTGGCTCTGTTGAGGTGATATAATGTGCCACAATATGGTATTGCTGGCCTTGCCTACTTGTGTTGGCCCTGCTTTCCATCAATTTGGACCTTACTACAAAATGGGGCCACTTTTAATAATTTTTCCAGGGCCACTTTAAGTTCCCAGTCCGCCCCTGGTTCAAGGTACATTTCATTATTATATACAAATCTCTCTTCAAATGATGACATAAACGCATTTGCATAGGGCGGGGCCACATTCGAACCCATCGGGGTTCCCCGTTGCTGTAAGTAAAATGTATCCTCAAAAAGAAAATAGTTCTCATACAGGACCAATCTCAATAAATCCAAAAAGAATTTTTGCTGTAATTCACTGAAGTTACTCCTATGCAACAGTTTTGTTACTGCTTTAATACCTTTCTCATGCTCAATTGCAGTATATAAACTGACAACATCTATAGTGACCAACAGGCTATCAGCTGGTACCTGGCACAATTTCTTGACCAGTTTTATAAAGTGTGTTGTATCCAATAGGAAAGATGCTGTTCCCTTGACTAGAGGGGTTAACACTTTCTCAAGTACCTTTGATAGTGGAGACAACACTGAATCCACCGAAGCCACTATAGGGCGTCCTGGGGGATCTATAAGAGTTTTATGCACCTTGGGAAGTGTATAAAATACACTTTGACAGATATAAACATTCAATAGCCCAACTGAGATTCCAGGTGTTGGAACAGATTAAAAGACCGAGACGTGGGGGTGATGTAAAAAAGCTCCTTTTGCAAAGAGAGGCATTCTGGATTCATACATTGAATACATTGCAACCAAAGGGGTTAAACAGGGAATATGAGGTGATACATATGTAATGCCTTGCAATATTTGTAACAGATTCTGATGTAGATATATATTTTCCTTTTCAGACCTCAGCGCAACGATGAATGTGTATTTTGATACAAGATTTGATATTCCATGTATCCTTTTTGTAATACAAATATGGCTGCACCACGTGTGGCATTGTTTACATTGTTTTGGCGCCTGATTTTGGCGCCTGATGTCACTTCTGTGTTTGATCTAGTTCAATGTGTGTATATATACCACTGATATTTGCGAGTTACTCTATCTTGTTGAAAAAGGCAGTGATTGCCGAAACGCGTCCTTGTGGACACTTATGGAGATATAAATAAAAGAATATACTCCTGGAAGAATATACACGGCTTATTTATTTACCATTGGATGTGGAGTTTGCTCCTTCCCGGGCATCGTGGACTTGTAACGGGTGCTGGCCCAGAATCTCTGCTTTAGTATTACTATACGGGTACGTGCACCAGTTTGACAGATGTCTTCATCGGATACTATTCTAAGTTTTAATGATGCTGATGCAACAAGAATTCTATCACAAGTGACGTCCAACCAGTGAATATAAAAAAAGAAACTGGGAGAGAGAGCTGAGGAGACTGACTGCGTATGAATTACATGCAACAACACTTGCGGAATACTGCAGATTAAATCGTATCCCAAGGGGATTAAGGGTGCACCTGCGCTCGACCTTTTTTCCAGAAGACACAGAATATTGTAAGGACTTTGAGAAAATTATGAACAAATGCTCATCTGACTTAATGCTTCTTACAGTGGATCGTTTGCAGAAAGCAATTGTGATTCTAAAAGAACAGAACATCGCCACGGAGCAACAACTCTCTGATACTTTAAATAGTGAAGAATTCAAGAAGCTGAAAGAAACGGTGGAGACCCATATAGCTTCATATAAGAAAGATATTGAAGAAAAGAAGAGATCAAAGTTCCTCCGTGACAACGAGGATTACCTTCTGAATAAAGTGTATAAATGGCAAGATTTCTCCGCAACGCGCCCGCGATCCGGCTTCAGAAGATCCAACAGATCCAGTTACTTTACATCAAGCTCGGAGAGCGACACAGCCAACCCGCAGGAGGGCCGTCCTCCTTTTTTTCGGAGAGGAACAGGCAGACAACCACCAGGAGGGGGCACCGGGCGGGCCGCAAGCACGGGAGATACGGCAACGACAGGACGAACCCAGAGTGCGCGGACCAGGTCCCAGGTAGGACGACATTCCTAGTTATTAATCTATCCTCTAAGACTCTTAATAGTGACCAAATAAACGCTCTACAAAAGGGGCTTTCATTTAGCCCATCAGCGGGCTTTGATACCTTTAAGATGGATATAGCACTACAACAGTTTTTCCGTAGGATAAGACTGAAAACCCATTTCGCTGGAACTAGAGAAATACCAATAGGAATACCACCAGAAGCATCATCAGGAGCGCCTGATTTAAAGGACACTAATAAGCTATGTTTAGCAGATTTGGGACTAAGGGTGAAAAGTACTTTTGCACCACCTAAAATATACCACCCTATAGAGACTTATGTGCATTTAGTGACCAGAGAGTCACAAGAATTAATGAACTCGATAAGGAGAGGTGAACTCCATTTGACTCATAATGTCTCTATGAGTGATAAGACAGCAATTGATGAGTTGATGAAGGACAAATCCTTGATTATAAAACCAGCTGACAAGGGTGGTTCGATTGTTATTTTGGACAAATCCCAATATAGACGTGAAATATATATATATATATATATTTTCCTTTTTCAGACCTCAGCGCAACGATGAATGTGTATTTTGATACAAGATTTGATATTCCATGTATCCTTTTTGTAATACAAATATGGCTGCACCACGTGTGGTATTGTTTACATTGTTTTGGCGCCTGATTTTGGCGCCTGATGTCACTTCTGTGTTTGATCTAGTTCAATGTGTGTATATATACCACTGATATTTGCGAGTTACTCTATCTTGTTGAAAAAGGCAGTGATTGCCGAAACGCGTCCTTGTGGACACTTATGGAGATATAAATAAAAGAATATACTCCTGGAAGAATATACACGGCTGCTGGGATTTATTTACCATTGGATGTGGAGTTTGCTCCTTCCCGGGCATCGTGGACTTGTAACGGGTGCTGGCCCAGAATCTCAACTGACAGTGCTGACAGGCTGACGCTTATTAAAATGAACAAAGCCTGGATTTCACCGGAATTCAAATCTCCTCCGGGGGAAAGCAGCTAAAGATTAACATTACTTATGTATCCGATTCCTCTTCTCTACTCCTCCTACTCCTCCTCCTCCATGTCGTCTTTGCCTAACGCTGACCAAAAAAACGCTATTTTTTAGAGGTCAAACTTGCACTCTTTTACCATAATTTTTCAGGAGGGCCCCCCTACAGGCCCTCTCTTCAAACAATTTTTCCAGAGGTCCACCTACAGGCCCTCTCTCCAAACAATTTTTCCGGAGGTCCACCTACAGACCCTCTCGCCAAACAATTTTTCCGGAGGTCCAGCTACAGGCCCTCTCTCCAAACAATTTACGTCTTTTTCCTATCTTTCTCTCTCTCCAAACTATTTTTCCAGATAGCTGCCATATACGGTAATAAACTGAGAAGAATACAGAGAACACATGCCACACTTGATCAAGCTCATAATTTACGACTGTACCGGTTGATGCTAAATTTTTAAGTTGGGGTCCTGCGTCGTCATTCACTGAATTTCACTGATCTCCTCAACTTCTCCTCAAAGAACCGAAAGACCATTGTGGAGAGAGCGGCACAGCTCGCCATCAAAGTGACGAACCCCAACGTCAGACTGCGCAGCGAAGAGAACAAATAAATATCTCTGTGGTTATTTGTGCTAAATAAAAGTTAAATAAACACAAAAAAAAAAAAAAATTGATCTGTTCCTGTGCCTGATCAACCCAAGTTGAATCTGTCCCATCATGAGAAAGTCCCCCCAAGGAGTCCCCACTGTAACTTGCTTCCCATACAACTACCTCACCCCCCGACACCTGTGTCTCGCCATTGTCCACCACCTCCTCAGACAACACTGGTAAATCCCCACTGTCAGCACACGGAGACTGCAAAAGGTCTTGCGAATTGGGGCAGAGAATGTTCTGGGGTAGCACATCAGAGAAGGGGTGACTATGGGGTTCCAGGGAGTACGTGACCACATGCAATCTCCATCTAAAAAGTCATACTGAGGCTCACCACCATGCTTTACACTGCAATCTTATTACTGAGGCTCACCACCATGCTTTACACTGCAACCTTATTGAAAGACAGACAATCAGGGGTTCACCGCCAGGTTGTCAGGCAGCATTTCTAAGTGGGTCACCATTACCGTGTCCCTGAAACTTGCCTTGGGGTCATCGCCAGACTATTTTTATGAAAGGCCATGGGGTTCTATACACACAGTGCTGACGGAAGCCCATCAGCCTTTCTAAACACAATTGAATCTGTCCCATCATGAGAAAGTCCCCCCAAAGAGTCCCCACTGTAACTTGCTTCCCATACAACTACCTCACCCCCCGACACCTTTGTCTCGCCATTGTCCACCACCTCCTCAGACAACACTGGTAAATCCCCACTGTCAGCACACTGAGACTGCAAAAGGTCTTGCGAATTGGGGCAGAGAATGTTCTGGGGTAGCACATCAGAGAAGGGGTGACTATGGGGTTCCAGGGAGTACGTGACCACATGCAATCTCCATCTAAAAAGTCATACTGAGGCTCACCACCATGCTTTACACTGCAATCTTATTACTGAGGCTCACCACCATGCTTTACACTGCAATCTTATTGAAAGACAGACAATCAGGGGTTCACCGCCAGGTTGTCAGGCGGCATTTTTAAGTGGGTCACCATTACCGTGTCCCTGAAAATTGGCGGTGATGGACCTTCGTTGCACCTAGTTTGGTGCTTCCTTAACATGTGATGGGCATGTGCCTCGCCTTTCTTGGTCTGGGTGAGCACAATTGCCATGAGAGTAACCACCAGGCTGTTGCCTGAGAATTTGGGGTAATGGTGGGATTAGGCAGCCTCAGAGGCATCCATGCATGCTGCCCCTGCTGTTTCCTGTCCATTTCCGTTGTGTTTCCATCATTTTCTGAGGTTTCCAGGTTTTCACCCAGCCTTCCCTAGGCAGATCCTTGGTCCCCTGCAAAAATGCTCAAGTCTCCCATTGACTTCAATGGGGTTCGTTATTCGAAACGAGCACCCGAGCATCGGGAAAAGTTTGACTCGAATAACGAGCACCCGAGCATTTTAGTGCTCGCTCATCTCTAGTAATAAAGGATTTTTTTTAATTATTTAAATGACATATAACATAAAACAACACGGGGTACTCAAGCCCCTTTCTTCAGGTTTACAACATGATGGCACTTGTCAAGTATAAATAAGCAAAAATAAACGACAAACAACCACATGGGGGGGTTGGCACCCAAATTTCTGTGAACACCCCTTTAACATACATATTAGCATACAGAATAATACAGTTTTATTAAAACAACTTAGGTGGTTCCTAGTCAGGGTACTCATATAAAAAGGACCTTCCATATAAAGTGTTTCTTGTTTAAAATGTGTAATGGAAACTATATTAGCGATGGAATCGCTGTATTTAATTGAGCTGGCGCTGTGTTTGCATATATGGGGTCACGTGACCGCACCAGTGCGATCACGTGACTGTAGTCCCGGCAACATGATGCCGAGCGCTGTGTGCATATGCAAATATAGGGTCACGTGGTCGCACTGACGCGATCACGTGACCAATAGTCCCGACAACCTGATACCGGCAGAAAAAGAGAAAAGAGGGAAGAGGTGGAAACGTAATTTGATCGCAATGGAGCAATCACGTGGACGTTGCCTAGACGGGAGGACGCTTCAAAGGGCAATGTCCCTGTGCCTAGGCTTCGTCCGATAAAGGTGGCTAGATGGCGCTTAGGAATGGTATTTGCTGTATGGGAAGCTGGGTGTGTGCAGAGCACAGGGGGTGTTACAGAGCAATGCTCAGAATAATCAGCCCCACCTCTGAGTGCTCGAATTGCTCCTTTGCATATAAATAAAAACGCAGATTTCTCTGTAACTATTTATCATACAGACAAAAGAAAGGTACAGTTTCAATCAGCATTACGAGTTCTACCAACCAGTATGTCTGGTTTAATAGGGATGATCCTGGTGACAGAGCCAAAAGATCCCTGGTGTATTTCAGCAGCATGTCTGGAGACACTATGCTTCAAAAATTATTTCCTGACATTAGACCTATGTTTGTTAAGTCTATTCCAGGGTGTTTGAATTGTGCGGCCCACATACTGCAAATTGCAAGAACATTCAAGTACATATATAACATGTAGAGTTACAGTTCAGGGACCCCTTTAATGGAAAGGGTGTACCGTCTTTTAGATTACAAAAAAACTTTCTCTGACAGATGGATCTACAACATAAACATCTATTCTGGCCGCATTTATTCCTGCCCGTACAAATATCTTTTCCACCGACAATCTCCGTCTTCCGCTTTAATTTACTAAGGGCTAGTGTATTCTTCAGGGTTTGTGCCAGTCTGTATGTAAGGTGGGGAACTCTTGGGATGAATTGACTCAGTACTAGATCCTTTTTTAGAGTGTACCATTGCTTTTCTAGGATTGATTTAATACTATTGTGATTTTGATTATAGGTGGTAATAAAATTCCATTCAAAAATTCTTACCATTTTTATCATCATTTCCATCTTCACACATTTGGGGCAATAGGCACTCAGATTGTGTGAGCGCGAGAGCTTTCTTTTGTGCCCTCGCAATGAGGTCTCTTGGGTGCCCCTTATCAGTGAACCTAGCAGATAAGACTGTGCTTTGTTCAATAAAGTCTTTTTCTTTGGTACAGTTCCGGCGAATTCTTTTAAATTGACTGAAGGGAATATTTTGCTTCCGTTTTTTATAATGGGTACTCCGGTAATTGAGATAACTATTACTGTCCACTGTTTTAAAAGAAGTACGTGAGCAAATAGTCTTCCCTTCCACAAAGACCTCCAAATCCAAATACTCGATTTTAGGTGGATTAAAAGAGCCTGTAAAAGGTAGTCCCCAATCATTGTTATTAGGATGTGCAATAAACTGATTAATGGAACTTTCCTCACCTTTCCATATAAAGATCAAATCATCTATATATCTTTTAAAAAATATAACATGATCCGACCAAAACTTTGTAGAGATAAAAAATGTTTCAAAAGCCCCATTAAAAAGATTTGTGTAACTTGCGTAACTTTTTTTTGCTTATTTATACTTGACAAGTGCCATCATGTTGTAAACCTGAAGAAGGGAGCTTGAGTACCCCCGAAATGCGCTGTTTTATGTTATATGTCATTTAAATAATAAAAAAAGAAGATTCCTTTATTACCACTGGCATGAGATTCCTTGCGCTGAAAAAGGAGATATTGTCTTCCTAGATGTCTTTTTTTGGCCTTATAAACTATGTTACTATTTTACTACTTCAAAATCAAATTTTTTTTTGTATCACCATTTTCTGACGTAATTTATTAATATTTCGGTCTATAGAGCTATTTGAGTGTTTGTTTTTTGTGGGACAAAATTTAGATTTTATTGGTACCATTGTTGTGGTATGTACGACTTTTTGATAACTGTTATTCAGTTTTTTTTGGGGGGAAATGGTGACAAAAAATGGCAAATTGTATGTTTTTAAATTTTTCCATTACGTCGATCAGTGCACAGGAAATTTCTATTAATATTTTAGCAGTTCAGACATTTTTTGGACACAGCAATATCTAATGTTTTTTTTATATATTTTTATATGTAAAATTGAGAAAGGGGGTGATTTAATATTTTAATTTTTATGTTTTTTACTTTTACAGTACCAACTTTTAACCCCCTTTGGGGTAGAATCTGGAATCTTTTGATCCCTTGTCCTATTCACCCTAATAGAGATCTATTATAGTGAATAGCATTTTGAAGCGCTCCTTTCTGAGCTATGCCTAGTGCACAGTGAAGTAGGGAGGTTACCATGGCAGCCATGGGAAGCTTCAAAAGGATCCAGGCTGCCATGTTAACCAATCAGAGCCCCACAATTTCAGTGTGAACGGTGTTGATCGTGGCATCTGACAAGTTAACTGACGAGGTTCAGCAGAATCACCATTCCTCTTCATTGTGGCCCAGTGTCTTCTGCATGATACAATTGGCAACCACCGCATATGGAGTGGGCACATGGTAGCAGCCCGCTCCATAAATTCAGCCACCGCAATTTGTGAGAAATTAATTTATAACAAATCAAATTTCTTGGCAAACTTCGATGAGTTGGCAGAACTGAATTTTTCAAAACGTCCATCATCTCTCGTTACCACCATCGCTTGCATGCGGTCCTCCGCTTCCTGCTGAAATTCCTTCTTTGGGCAGTCAAAATTCTGACTGCTTTCTCTCAACAGAGACATTGTCTTTACTATCTGCTGTAGGGTGTGGTGGGATTATGTTTTCTCTTCTTAGGAAAAAAGCATTCCACAAACAATGGGAATTGAAGACAGAAAAGACAGCACTGAAAGACCTCTCTGGGGCTGAAAGGAGGGGGAGTGGGGATCCCTTCCAATGGATCAAATATTGTAGAGAATTCCTTGCCAATCTAGAATCAAGAATAGTCTCAATTTCAAACTCAAGGTCTCCATCCACAACAGATGGAGAGGGAGGGTCAGGGAGGGGTACAACAGGGTCAACATAATGCTTTAACAGATTCTTATGAAACGTATTGTGAACACGCCATTCTGGCGGCAGCTCTACCTTGAAAGACACTGGATTAAAAACATGAGTAATAGCAAAATGACCAACAAACCTAAGAGCAAATTTCAGAGAAGGAACCTTCAATTTGAGTTTTTTTGTAGACAACAAGACTTTATCTCCCACTAAAGAAGTTTCTGAGACTGTACGTTTATTCTTGGAGTGGTGGACCATTTGGTTTTGTGATTTTTGCAAGTTCTGCTGAACTCGTGACCACACTGTGCACAGTAGGTTGGTTATGGATTCTGCCGGGGGGTATCGGAAAAAGAAGAAGAAGAGAAGGAAAACCGGGGGTGGAAACCATAATTACAATAAAAATGTGATGTGAGTGTGGAAGAGCTAGTATGATTGTTGATTGCAAATTCTGCTAACGGGAGAGATGAAGCCCACAGATGTTGACAGTCGAGATAAAGAGACGAAGGTACTGGATAAGCTCTTGATTCATCCTCTCCGTCTGTCCATTGATTTCAGGGTGAAAGGCAAAAGAGAAAGATAATTTAACCTCCAATTTTAAACAAAAAGCACGTCAAAATTTTGATACAAATTGCACACCTCTGTCAGACACTACATCATCAGGAAAACCATGAAGACAAACCACATGCTGGATAAATAGATCAGCCAATTCCTCTGCCGAAGGTAGTTTTTTTAATGGAACGAATCACCCATTTTAGAGAACCGATCCACAACCACCCAGATGACAGTGCACCCCTGGGATGGCGGTAGATAGGTAATAAAATCTATAGAAATGTTGGACCAGGGTCTGTCTGTCACTGGGAGTGGGAAGAGAGGACCCTCAGGACGTCTCCTGGAGGTCTTGACAAGCTTGGGCGAAAGCATGAACGTCACTAGCCATACGTGGCCACCAATGATTTCTTTTCAGTAAATCTAAAGTTCCTCGAACACCTGGGTGACCTGCAAGCACTGAACAATGTGTCTCTTCTAACACTCTCAAACGACAAGAAAGGG
Organism: Rhinella marina; assembly: GCA_900303285.1. Classification (NCBI taxonomy): domain Eukaryota; kingdom Metazoa; phylum Chordata; class Amphibia; order Anura; family Bufonidae; genus Rhinella; species Rhinella marina. Next base: position 22,243 of record ONZH01021645.1, on the reverse strand, counting down.
GAACAAACAATTTGCCTTCCGGAAGGTCTTTGGGAGCAGAATTTTGTTCAGCAAGAATTTGAGAGGAGAGGTGAGAGGAGACAGCTGCCAGTACTATACCTGGTGGTAAAATATTACCAGCCTCAGACGCAGAAACCTCAGGGGTACCAAAACTCCGGGATAAGGCATCTGCCTTTGTATTCTTTGTACTTGGTTGGTAGGTAACCATAAAATTAAAGCAACAAAAAAAAAAAGGCCCACCTGGCCTGGCGAGCATTCAGACGTTTAGCACTATCCAGATACACAAGATTTTTGTGGTTTGTGATCACTGTCACCAGGTGAAGAGCTCCCTCCAAAAAATGGCGCCACACTTCAAACGCCCCTTTGATGGCGGGTAAGATCCGTGAGCGGTTTGGCGATTGCGGAAAAATTCTTGATAAAGTTCCTGTAATAATTAGCGAAACCCAGAAACCGCTGAAGGGATTTTAAGTTAGAGGGTCGGACCCAATCCGTAATCAGCTGAACCTTAAACGCATCCATCTGAACATCTGAAGGAGTGACCAGATAACCCAAAAACGAAATTTTTTGTACACAAAAAATACACTTTTCCAGTGTAAAACAAAACCAAGATGCTCACGATGAGAGACCAGATCTGGAGAAAAAACTAGGATGTCATCCAAGTAGACCACCATAAAGACACCAATATAATCATGAAACATGGTATTCATGAACCCTTGGAAGACTGCGGGGGCATTGCACAGACAGAAAGGCATAACAAGATATTCAAAGTGCCCCAGAGGAGTATTAAACGCGGTCTTCCATTCGTCCCCCTCCCGGATCCAAATCAGGTTATAAGCTCCCCTTAAATCTAATTTGGAGAACCATTGTGCCTCAGAAACCTGATTCAGAAGATCTGGAATGAGGGGGAGCGGCCCAGAGTTCTTGACAGTAATTTTATTTAGTTTGAGGTAATCAATGCATGGCCTCAACCCACCATCTTTTTTCTCAACAAAAAAAGAAACCAGCCCCAGTTGGTGACTCAGAAGGTCGAATATGCCCAATAGCCAAACTTTCATCTATATACTTCTTAAGAGACTCCCTCTCTGATACAGACAGATTATACATATGACCTTTAGGCAGTTTGATATTAGGCAAGAGATCAATTTTACAATCAAAATCCCTATGAGGAGGAAGGACTTGAGACAAGGGTTTAGAAAAAACATCCGAAAAATCAGAGATAAAATCCGGAAGATCCGGATTACTTGCAACCGTGGTACAGAGAGAATCATGTGACAGATAGGCCTTACACTGAGGACCCCAGTGAACTAGATCCAAAGTTACCCAGTCAACTACTGGATTGTGTTCCCGGAGCCATGGTAGACCCAGGATGACATTCACAGACAAATTTTTCATTACCAGGAAGGAACAATATTCCTCATGAAGTGCTCCCACCACCAACTTAACCTGAGGGGTGCGGAATTTGACCAGACCAGCACGCAATGGGGTCAAATCCACACTAGACACTTGGACAGGAGGGGACAACGGAATCATGGAAGGCAAAATCTGGGACACAAAACACAAAATCAAAGTCTATGAAATTAGCAGCTGCACCAGAATCCAGAAAAGCCTGACCAGTACATGAGGCTGACTGGACCTCAATAGTGCAGGGCAGGAATATTTTAGAAATTTTAGTTGAGTACCTGAGCTCCTAGGCAGTCCTCCTGACAACTGCCTAGGAGCGGAAGTTTTCCTGCTGTGGCTTCTTGGGACAGGCATTAAGCTGATGTTCGGGACTCCCACAGTAGAAACATAGTCGATTCTTCAGGCGATGTTCCCTCCTCTGCTCAGGGGTGATGCTGCCGAGCTCCATCGGTTCAGACCCAGGTAGACTTGAGACCGGATTGAGGGTTGGCTGAGTAGCAGGAGTCACCCGAGGCGATCGTCTGGACCTTAGGCGTCGATCCGCCCGCATGGCGAGGGTCATAGCTTCGTCAAGAGTTTTAGGTTCTGCATGAGCTAATAACAAGTCTTTAACATGTAAAAAAATCTTAAAAAAAGTAAGACGGCTCTCCCTCTGTTGTTATGGAATAAGGTGCTCTGTCCTGAAATGACTCACCCAGTCATATAGAAATATAGTAATTCAAGAAATGGTGGGCAGGCACTCTAATTATTGGAGTACACAGATTTATTTATATAAAAAGATAAAATAAAAATAGAATAATAAAATATTAAAATTGTATATATATATATGTATATATATATATATATATATATATATATATATATATATACACCAAAAATAGCACCAAGGATATATAGTGTGTGAAAGAAGTATCACTCAATATCTATCCACAACAACCTGTATATATTACAGTGTGATATAAAGCTGTAACATCATATCATAGTAACATATACAGTAATACACTCTTCTTTGCCTGTAAATAACTCAGTAGCAGGAGCCGTTATTTAATGGCTTATTATCGTCATTCAGGTCAGTCTGACTGGCATTTGAGCATATGATATTATAAACAGTGGGGCATTGAGTATCCTCTTTCGCTCTTATTAATTTAAGCTGTGTGACGCCAAACGCGTTTCGAAGCTGAATGCTTCTTCCTCAGTGGCCATGTTACACTCTGCTTTTTACCCACTATTTATATGCATTGTCCGGTTGCCACCAAAACCTTTACTGGATTCCAGGCATCTCTTGTTCCTGTTCCACACCTTTATTGAATTTTAAACATCTCTTATTCATACTCATATGTTCTATTGTCCTTCTGTGTTTTTTTAGTTATTGGACATGACTGAGAGATGTATCTAACTATATAACATTAATTTCCCATATATATTTTCTTATATTTCTACTACTTAATCATTATTGCGTTTTTATAGCTTTTTTTTTAAAGCTGCGTTTTTTAAAAAAAAACTATGTTTCTTTGATGCTAAACCTCTAAAGTATTTATTTTTTCATTTATAAACACCAGAGTAAGTAAAATATAAAGATCATAGTTTTATATAGAAGAACTATAGATAGGTGCTACTATATATTTCTATCAGTATATTAGGCAAAAATTAGATGACACTTTTTGGTCTAGGATGCAACTCAATAAAAACGCAATAATGATTAAGTAGTAGAAATATAAGAAAATATATATGGGAAATTAATGTTATATAGTTAGATACATCTCTCAGTCATGTCCAATAACTAAAAAAACACAGAAGGACAATAGAACATATGAGTATGAATAAGAGATGTTTATGTTGCATCCTAGACCAAAAAGTGTCATCTAATTTTTGCCTAATATACTGATAGAAATATATATAGTAGCACCTATCTATAGTTCTTCTATATAACACTATGATGTTTATATTTTAATTACTCTGGTGTATATAAATGAAAAAATAAATACTTTAGAGGTTTAACATCAAAGATACATAGTTTTTTAAAAAAAAACGCAGCTTTAAAAAAAAGCAATAAAAACGCAATAATGATTAAGTAGTAGAAATATAAGAAAATATATATGGGAAATTAATGTTACATAGTTAGATACATCTCTCAGTCATGTCCAATAACTAAAAAAACACAGAAGGACAATAGAACATATGAGTATGAATAAGAGATGTTTGAAATTCAATAAAGGTGTGGAAAAGGAACAAGAGATGCCTGGAATCCAGTAAAGGTTTTGGTGGCAACCGGACAATGCATATAAATAGTGGGTAAAAAGCAGAGTGTAACATGGCCACTGAGGAAGAAGCATTCAGCTTCGAAACGCGTTTGGCGTCACACAGCTTAAATTACCCACTGAAGCTTTTATTTGGGAGATGTAACTAACCCCAAGGATTAATACAGATACAGCGCTGTAATCCAAAATATAGTACGTAATTTACGAACACACCTAGCAAGACCAAGCGGCCGAAGCTGCACCTGAATCACGTGAGAGTCTGATCCAAGTCACGTGGAACGCTGCTGATCTCCCTGTGTGGAACGTCGAGACATATTGGACCACGCTGTAAACAAAGACCGGCTTCTACCTCATCGTGAATCTGGCAAGTGGACTCAGCGTATTGTAGGTACTGGCACCTTGGAGCGAGCAAACAGTGAGGGGTAAGTGCCTCAGCTTAGTTGTCAAGTGGGACGCCACTGACAACTGAGAAAACCACAAGGATTATAGTGAGTATCAACCCCTTCCACATGATTTGGAAAATATTGAACAAGGATATGCTGTATGGGGACATATAAACTATTAATTAATGCGATATACGCCTGATAGAAGCAAGAAAGACTTTGTATACATTATGCTCTTTGTGTTTTAAATAAGAGCGAAGGAGGATACTCAATGCCCCACTGTTTATAATATCATATGCTCAAATGCCAGTCAGACTGACCTGAATGACGATAATAAGCCATTAAATAACGGCTCCTGCTACTGAGTTATTTACAGGCAAAGAAGAGTGTATTACTGTATATGTTACTATGATATGATGTTACAGCTTTATATCACACTGTAATATATTTATAGATAGAAGGGAATTACAGGTTGTTGTGGATAGATATTAAGTCATACTTCTTTCACACACTATATATCCTTGGTGCTATTTTTGGTGTATATATATATATATATATATATATATATATATATATATGTACAATTTTAATATTTTATTATTCTATTTTTATTTTATCTTTTTATATAAATAAATCTGTGTACTCCAATAATTAGAGTGCCTGCCCACCATTTCTTGAAGTCTTTAACATGGGCAGAGAGGCCGGTCATGAACAGGTCTTTCAAGGCCTGATCGTTCCACCCCGAGTCCGTCACAAACTGTCTGAAAGTAGCACAATATTCCTCCGCCATTTGTCTACCCTGACGGAGAGATAACAAGTGGGAAACAGCTAACGCAGGTCGGTCTGGTTCATCATAAATCTGACCCAGGGCAGAGAAAAAGCCGTCTAGAGAAGAGCACAGAGGTGAGTCAGAAGGTAAAGAAAGCGCCCAATTTTGCGGGTCACCCAGCAGGAGAGGCATCATCAACCCCACCTTTTGCACTTCTGTCCCAGAGGACCGAGGTCGTAATGAAAAATAAAGTTTACATCCCTCCCGAAATGAAAAAAATTTCTTACAGTCGCCAGAAAAAAGGTCGGGAAGGGAGACCTTGGGTTCAGGTGCAGGTGACTGAACAGCCGGAGGTGGCACCGGGGCCGAAGCATGCATGGTTTCCTGGACCTGAAGGCGAGTAGCCAGATCTTGAACCAACTTGGTCAAGGCCTGGACCTATGAGACCACAGCTGACATAGGCTCCATAGGTGGAGTGAACATAGCTGGTCGCATGCAGGTTGCAGGCCTCTTTTTGGCCAGTGTTTTTCTGTCAGGCTGGGATAAACAGACAACAGAGGAACGTGAGCCCTGAGTTTACCCCAACCTCTGTCCCTGCCTTTTGCCCCACCCACGCTAAACCGTGGGGCGACAACCACGATGACTGCGATATACACTGACTATGGTGCAAGGGATGGGAGACAAGAGAAAGACAAACAAAAACAGAAGAATAGTTAATAAGGCCGAGTCAAAACCAGGAAGGTACGTCAGGATAAAATCACAAAACAAAGAGTAGTCAAAAACAAGCCGAAGTCAAAACCAACCAGTAGCGAAGTACAAAGGGATCAGGCAGAGGCGATGGTCAAAAACACGAAGCAAGGTCAGAACTGCAGAATATAAACCACTAGGATAGCTGGTGCAGAGAAACTCAAAAACACTGGCAAGTATGATGGTGATTGCAAGGTTTAAATGCAGCCAGGAGTCCCACCCCCACAGGTGAAAGGGAGGAGAGACTCCTGAGCACAGAATTAACCCTTAGTAGGTGACCAGGTCTGCATAGCATAGCAAATAGATTAAGCTGCTCGCGTTCTCCAGCGTGAACCTAGTGACCGAGAACGCGAGCGAGCTTGTGCACCCGCCGCGTCCATGGCACTCTCAAACGTGGTGCGCGTTCCCTGCCTGGAACGTGCACCCATACCAAGAGACCGCCGGCGGGAGGAGGAGCCTAAAAGGAGAGGGGCGGAAGCCCGGGCACGGGCATCCGCATCACCTGCAGAGTCAGAGGCAGGACCGGCGGCATGGGCGCCATGATCACCAGTCCTGACAGGGAGTAGGAGTAATTCTGTTACCTCTGGCTCCAAGGCACAGTTTCAGACACAGTTACAGAAGTCACCTCCACATCATCCTGCTGTGACTGACAGGAGTGAGCCATCCAACTTAGAGATTCCAATCCACAATTCCATCCTTTTTTTCCTCAATGATAATGATTGTGAATTTCAAAAAACGCAGAATGCTGTTGCCTACTGCTAGTACCATGAATACCATTAGTACTCACAATCTGTCTGTTTTTAAACACTATTTATTATAAACTTCAAATTAACCAATGTTAATGAGACACATTGAATGAAACATTGAGAACCATTTAGGTTGAGGAAAAATAACAGCGTTCCCTCTTTTTCATTTTGCAATACTAGGTAATGTACTCCTGATAGCTAGAGGTCCTTATCTTAGTTACAAAATGTGTTTGGGTAATTCTGTTTTACTTTATGTTGTATGCAAATGGCAATATTATGCCTCCATAAAGCCTCAATAAAAGCTGTTATATGGCACTGGAAATTGTTCCATGTTCCACGAATCACCATATATCTGACAGGAACTTCATGTGATTGTCATACAGTTCTGAACATGGCTTGAGTGCATACAGTAGCTGCATAGATCCATTAAATTAACTCTTCTAAGATCTAAATTTTTGATTCTGAAAAATTGATAATCTAAACCCCTCAGCAACTGTGGCCAATTTTGGTGCATGAAGAAAAATATTTTGACTAGTATAGCAAACAGTGAATTTGCTTCTCTGGATCAAATTAACTTGTATGGGATGAAGCTGTAATGCCAAGCACAGCAACTACAAGAAGTACCACTGTAGGCAATGAAGAGGTCACAGTGCTTGCACAAGCAGTGGCTTTTTCAAATAGCTAGTAGGGTGCCACGAATTCAATCCTAGTGATCCAATATTGATGGTCTATCCTAAACGCTATTCATTTTTAAAACCTAAATAACCCCTTACATATAGTTCACTGGCCAACCCCTTCCCTCATCTGTGTTCATCTATGACCATCTGCTGAACAGTAATTTAAGAACTGCTTATTCTGCCTTTACATTTCCATTATCATAACTCATTAATTATTATGCATGCCGGTATTATATGCTTATAGGCACAATAATGATATTGTAAAGAAAGTTTTAACTATTACTCTAATTTTTTGTCAAAACAGTTTTTTTTGCATTTTGTGTTGGATCAAAAAGTCAACATATTATTAGGAAAATACAAAACCAAATAAAATAAAACTTTTCTTCTGATTCCTATTTAATTTAGGTAAATATAAGTTTCTAACGGGTCTAGATTCATTGTTAGGCTTCTGTGGACAATTGATTTCATTGAATTCACCAGCAGAGAGAAGATACAATTGTGTGCAGGTGGTCTTGAGTGAATCGGCACATTGTTTGTACACAAGTGATGTCCTGCTTCCTCTTTTTGTTGTCCCAAAGAAATAGAAGACACATTTAAATGTAATTGTCTGCTGAGGCTTTGTGGCTGGTGCTCCTGCTACTCAAAATTACACTGTTTACAAAGCATGCTTTGCAAGCTGGCACAGATTCATTCATATTGGATGCATCCAGTAACTTTGTGATTTTTCTCATAGATAAAAGGGAGATGTGAATGGAAATATGAATTCAGTCAATCAAAGTACACATAATGCAAAAGGAGAATGACAAGTTAAAAAAAATAACATAAATGAAGTATAGCAAAGTCACAGTTTGTATCCTCTATTACAACGATCCTCAAATTACACCTATAATGAACACTATATACAGAGAACAATGTACAAGTTGGGTCCACTATTTTATCACTTTTTTATTTTATTGGTCACTTTCCTTCTGTCTCCTGACCTATATTATTTGTAGTTTACAGTCTAATATAAAATAAATATTTTAAACTTCTATCATTATTTTGCCCATATACTGTAACTACAGATGAGCACATTTCTTGAAATCCACATCAGATGTTTTTTTTTTTTAACTTCCATTAATTGTCCATTACTGGGGCAGATGCCTTCTGTTGTTAACACATAGACCATAACATTGGAAAAAGCAGTGGCTTGTTCAAGTGGTTAAAAAAATTATGACTTATCAGATTGCTCTTGTTTGCTCATGTACACATGGTAATATTGGAAAAACATTTTAACAAGATGATCAAATCTCCATTTTTTAGGAGCATCAGTAGTACAATTTGGAATCTGACAAGGCATATGTAGCTGTGTACCGGTAGTAACAGTACAGTATAATAGCTGACAGACAAGGTAGTAGATGTTTGGGGGTGTTGGAGTAGTGGTAGGGATCTTGGGGGGAGAAGCAGCGACAGCAGCAGTAGAACAGTATGGAACATGATAGTCAGGCGGACAGTGGTAGTAGCATCATTGGGCTTGAGAAAAATAGTCAACGATGGCAGACCTATTCATTGGCATCAGCTGGAGGTGTGGGAAAATCCTCACTGATCCATGCCTAATTAATTTTAACAAATGTGAAAGTGTTTTGTACACTTGCATAAGACCATGGGTCACGGAACAGGGTATGCACCAGACAAAAACCTGAATGTTGGTAGGCCTGAACTTGGCCATTTTTTTAAATTCTAAAAGCCAGAGGAGCGTGCTTTCTACACCCATGCAACAAAATCGTGCAGTGTGCCACATAAAAATGTGCACAAGGTTACGGTCCATCGCAGGCCCTCTCCCAAAGGAGAAGGGCCCTCCATAAACTTTTCCGAGTCACTCCGGGTCAGAAGGCTCCTGCAAGGGACCAAGACAAAATAGGCAACTCCCAGCCGAAGCCATGAGTATGCCTAGGCAACTCTCAGCCAATGCTGAGGCTGCCATCCAAGGTGTCAGCATGAAGCTTCAACTACTAGGCTGGTCTCTCCCTTCGGGGTTTTGCATCAGGGTGCAAGACTGGGATGGCCACACCCCCGTCTAGACCTCTAGGGGGTAGCCGTAAGGGTGCCGTAACCCCAGACAAAACAAACATGGAAAGTGAACACACAGTGAACATAAAAAATAAATAAGTGAATGTGTGCCAGTTATGTCCCGGACATTTGACCGGAACTTGGCCATTGAGGTGGGAGGTCTCAGTTGAGGAGACTTACCTGACTGCTGCTGCGGCTTCTGTTGCTTATGGCGATGCAAGGTGGTTGACTCTGCGGGGGGACGGAGAAGGCCTTTCCTTTCAGACACACTTGGGGCAGGCACCTGCCGTGGCAAGATGCATACACAGTGTTTCCTGGTAATAATATAATTTGTTAAATGCAATGTTAATACAGAAGGTGCTCACCTGACCAGCTAACGTCAGATTAGCCAAACAATAATAATAATAGAAAAAATACCAATATGGTCGGCTTTTGTTCACCTGCTTGGCATTTATTATTCAATATAAACATACACAATCAGCATCACACAATAACAATAAAAATATATAAAAATAATAAAAATAATAATATTAATAATAATAATAATAATAATAATAATAATAATAATTTATTATTTTTATATATTTTTATTGTTATTGTGTGATGCTGATTTTGGATGTTGATATTGAATAATAAATGCCAAGTAGGTGAACAAAAGCCAACCATATTGATATTTTTTCTATTATTAATAATGTAATTTGGCCTCCTCCATTTTACTTTGATAGCAAGGGTCTAAAGGCATGGCTATCCAGTAATCAACTGCTTGATGTCAATGATATGCCTGTCAGCATCTAAGCAAGCGATCATATAGCTTGTAATTCTGGCCAGCGTAAATGAGAAGACAGTTCTTTCTAACTCTGTCCCCATTTGGATGGCTGGGTGTCGTGACTGATATCATCATAATCCCATCATCCTTCAAATCCGACTCCTCCTCCAGTGGCAGCTCCTCATCCCATCCTCCTCCTCCTCCATGGGAGTTTCTCCTTGTGGGTCCCCAACAGCTACAGGATGGACAGCAATACTGCTCTTTTTCTGCCTTCGTCCCCTGCTGCATGAGCGTTAGCTTCAGTTCTAAGATAAATATGAGGGGGATGAGATCATTCATGCTGCAGTTGTCCCTGTGGCATGAATGGCATGGGCTGCCACTGCCCGACCTCAAAACATAGCCTGTGCAATGTTAAATTCCAGTAAGTTTGAACATCATGGATTAAGAAGTGGAGTGGGAGACTGCTCTGTCCAGAGCCCAGAGAGCATTCCTCGTCACATAAGAATGGCTAAAATGTTAGCACCTTGCACAAGCCAGTGTACTGGTTGGAACAGCATTGCTTAATGATTTACACCATGCAGGGAGCATGTTCAGTGCAACCACCATGTTGCAGCCATTGACGATGACCACCTTGCCCAGTTGGAGTTGGTGGGGTGACAGCCAGTGAGATGTTGCTGCTTGATGTACTTTAGCAACTGCTCGTCTATGTAGCTAATCTCACCCAAGCCATCAGCTCCAACACCGCATGGCAACACTTGACTTGACACATGTGATAGTAAGGAGGGCAAATGGGAACAATGTTGTGCCATGCTGCTGTTGTGTGGGAGTGTTTTCACAGAGGAGAAGGTGGAGACAACGAAGTGCCTGGTGTGGGGGCCAGGCTGACTTAATTGTGGTGGGGTGGATCAAAAGCACCTTGCCTTGTTTCTGGGATGCTGCTTTGCCACTGCCACAAAAAACATTTAACCAGTGGGCCCGTAAAAGACATGCACTGTCCCTGCTTAAGGTATCCACCGTTGCGTGCACCTTGCCGAGTAGTCACAATCGCAAGGAGCGTCCCACATTCTCCGCAACATGAGAGCCGACTCAACTCAGACTAAACAGTGTGGCAGAAACTTAGCCAGGGGGAGATTCAGGGCCAGAGACGGAGGACAGACTTGTTCTGATTTGGAATGCTGGTACGTTATATTTTCCCAAAGGATCCAATAATGCCGCCTCATGTGCTGTAGTAGAGCTCTAGTAACTATATTTGTGTTTAAACAACCACAGCTTATTTTAATCCTGCAAATTTACCCCACTCCTCAGCATCCACATCACTTCTGATGCCCACACGGCCGCTGCTGTATCTTCCCTAGCATTGGGGAGATGCAGCGGCAGTCATGTGGGCATTAGGAGCGATGCAGGTGTCAGGGAGCAGGGTAAGTATAACCTGCATGAGGGGCCCGGGAATTTTAGGGGGAATTATCGGTTTTGGATAACCCCTTTAGGAACCCTTCCATATTCCTGACAAAGTATGGAATGGTCTGCAAGTCTGTTTTCTTGAACTTAAAGACAGAGAGGGGCAATTAAAGCTCCTTACCTTTTAACTAACACACTGAAGACACTAGTTTAGAAATAATGCAGTATCTGTGCCAGCAACAGATTTGGGTCTAATGCCTTATGTGATTTCAAATATTCAGGATATGAAAAAAAAGCTTTCTCTAGTGTAAAACACAAGTTGACTACCTACTCGATATTCAAAAATCAGAGCCCGGAAACTATAGGCCTATAAGTCGAACATCTGTTGAGGGTAAATTTTTGGAAGTTTTCTAAGAGATGCTATTCTGGAGTAACTTAATGAAAACAGGTGTATACCTGTAACTCTTCATCAGCATAGCTTTATGATGGATTGTTCCTGTTAAATTAATTTACTTTATTTTTCGCTTTATAAGACGCACTTTTTTCCCCCAAAAGTAGAATGGGAAATTGCCCGTGCGTCTTATAAAGCAAATACTAGTAAACGCTTCCATTATGGAAGCGCTCACTAGTATGTAATGCCGAGAGCAGGGAAACTTACTCACTGAGATGAACGAATCTTCAAAAATTTGCTTCGGCAAATAATTGACGAATTTATAACAAGATTTGTTTTTAATAAGAAATTATTCGTCAAAGTTGTGTTAAAAAATAACAGTTGTTCTGCGAACATTCCTGCACAAATTACGAATATACAGTCTAACCATTGTTAAAAGTACGCTACTGAACTGAATACATAAGCATTATCATACAAAGTGCGTACAAATCCTTAGAGTACTATTGTCTTGCAATTGCGTCATATGCACGCAAAGGGCTAAAGTGCTTGAACGTTGCTGAACCTGTAAAGACATTATTGCTAAAATACTGCAAAGACATAATTATGCAAACATTTTAGTGCAATCAATTTCACATTTGCAAGCATAATGGGCTCAGATACACATAGTCCAAAATTCAATTGTAATCCACCTGAGGTAATTTTGTAATCCAAACAGGTAATGTGTAATCTACATGTATAATATAAAATAGCAGCAAATAGAGAACCTGAGAATGGGGACAAAAAGGAAAATAGGAACGCTTAGGTGCAACTAGGAATTTTCTGCAGAATGGGGGGAGTCCTGACAAGCCATAGCCATCTGGGTGAGAGTCAAACAGGGGGCAATAAAAACAAAATAAATTAAAAACATGTGGATTTGTATGTAGTGGCTAACCAGGGCAGAGATATGAATAAAGGTGCTCACACCCTAGACTTAACCCGAGAGTCTTTTGTAAAATATCAATAATCTGCTATATGGGTAGGCACACTTTTCATTTGGTTGTGTAATATTAATTGATTATAAAGAGCTGAGATCACTCGTTGTTCCTTATAGATACAAGTATGGGAGATATAATTTCAAATTAATAGATATAATATATCATATAACTGACACATCTGTGTCTACATATACATATAAAAGTAGAAAATGCAATTAAGCCAAGGTTATGTTTGTAATATTGGTATTTCTTTATTCTGAATATAACTACAAAATATCTACAAAGTATGCTAAAAATTATCTGGGCCCAGTTTGATAAAAATAAAATAAAAAGATAAAAAATAGAAAATGAAAAATGAAAAATAATATAAAATAATATAAAAAAACTGTTAATTGTATAGAAAAATGTATATAAGTTTGTAAAAATTAGTAGGGCAAATTTGAATAATCCTGATAGTCTGATAGGTAGTCTTTTAATGTCCCGTATATCTGCTGGTATGTATATCAAAGTATACGTTTTGCCTGTTGTTCTTGAGATGGAATCAATGGGGTTTTTTGTTGCTTAATATTTATAAACCTTAGTTGGCAGGCATCCTTTAATCAAAAAGGGCAATAGTTATAATATACTTAATGTGGGTTACTTTACCCTTCCTGAGCGTGTTATGCAGATTTCTCCGGTCTTTGAGGCATAGGATGATTCGCTTGTCTTCTTGCGATCCGGCAGAACGGAGGGACTGGATGCGCGCGCTTTTCAGCGTGTCTGTAGCGTCCCACGTGGCGTCCCACGTGGGTTCCTGCTCAGTTTGAATGGATGTTGATGCGTAGTGATGAGCGCTGGTGTAAAATGATGTTCCGTATGTCTTGCGCTGTGGCTGGATTTAGGCTTAATATCAAGGATACGATATATTAAATCTTTTATGGTCGAAAGAGTAGCCTTTATAATTAAAGATAACTTTCAGACGTCTGTTTGTTGGGGGATCCTTAGTAGCGTAGTCTTTCTGTACCAGACGCGTTTCGGGGGTCTAACCTGCCCCCTTTCTCATGGTAAAGAGACCCGCTTGTTCCTTGTTTTTTAAAGAGAGGTTCTATGATTAAGTAATTGATTGATTATTCTCAATGGTTAGTTTAACAATTAATTGATTGGTCTCATGGAGAGATTCAATTGTTCATTATTTTAACCCCTTATTATACATAAAACATAAAATGCAAAGGTATAGAGATGGAAATGAGAATAACAATAAGAATAAGAGTGAAAGTAGGATAGTATGTTGGATACAATGTATAAAATGAGATTTTCCTTAGATATATCTATATAGTTTTCTATATATTTTGGAGATTTGTTGATAATGATCAATTGAAGTATAATGAATTAGAATTGTTATTGACTCATATGTATTGTGACCTACTTCAGTGTAGTGATGATAGGTATTTTATATATTGAATGTCCTCTGTATATATATATATATATATATATATATATATATATATATAAAAAATGTAATCCATGTAGTGTGTAGGGAATACTATATGGGGTATATGTAGTTTTTGATTGTGATATAGCATGTCTGCATTAATTTCTGATCTAAAATAGTTATTTGAAATTCCATAGCTTTGTTCTAATGGTCTCTGGTATATGTTTGTCTTTCTCTTCTTTATATAATTGATTCGTTTTCAGGGGAGGGTCATGTATTTTCCGTTCCTTATAAGATGTATACAGGTAAGTATTTTATTTGTGTGTATGGTTATTTTTTGTTGTATTTTATTGGTTGGTATCTATTTTCTACCTCATATTTTTAGTTCTGCGTATTTATTCTTGTGTTTAGTTTGTATCTATTATTTGCTATCTATTTGTTGTGTATATTGGTATTTTTTAGTATTTTTTAGTATTCTTTAATATTTTCAGAGGTGTTCTTCCTTTTCTAAATGTGGCTGAATCAAGGTGTTGCTGAATCAAGATGTTTTGGGGGCGGGGGCCTCTCGGGGAGAGCAATCGTGGTGCTGGAAAACAGCCGGACCACGATGACTGTCCCCAATGGGCACCCGCCCCGTGTTGGTATTTCTCATATGAAGCCAAAAATCTCCATCTCCGCATTCAATCCTTTTGGCATTAAGGTGTTAAATTCAAAAATCCTTCTGGATTCCAGGCATGACATGTTCTTTATGTAGTGGCCGCCCCTCCAGTGTCTTGTGACTTTATCTAGGGCCGTATATGTGAGTGTTGAGGGGTCCTGGTTGTGTATTTCTTTAAAATGTTTTGACACAGTGTGCAGTAGGTAGCCTTTTTTGATATTGTTGATGTGTTCGGAAATGCGCTTTTTGAGAGATCTTTTGGTTCTTCCCACATATTGTTTATTACAAGGACACTGTAAGAGGTATATAATGTCTGTAGAATCACATGTGATACAATCTTCTATTTTGTGTATATGTGAATTGGTGGTAGATTTAACTTCTGTGGTTTTTTTAGGAAATTTTGTAATTTGACAATTTGAACATCTACCACATCTAAAAAAGCCTTTTGTTTGTAGCCAATTGTGGGATGTAACTGTATTCTTTTTATTTCTTATTGATGGTGCAACTTTCAGACTTAAGTTCGGTGCTTTTGTGAATGTGATTAATGGTGAATTAGGTAATGTGGGGCCAATGGTTTTGTCTGCTGTTAATATGTGCCAATGGTTCTTAATAATTCGTTGTATGTTTCTAAACTGTGCATTGAATGGGAGAATTATTCTAATTTGTTCTTCGTTGATGGGTTGTGTAGGTTTTTGTTTGAAAAAGTCGTCCCTGGTCATTTTTCTAACTTCATTCAGAGAGGTTTCAAGTATTTCCCTAGGGTATTTCTTTTGGAGAAATTGATTGGTTAGTGTTGATGCTTCTTCCTCGAATTTGTCTGTCATGGAACAGTTTCTCTTTAGTCGTCTGTATTGACTTTTTGGTATATTAAGAAGCCACCTAGGTAGGTGGCAACTGGTGTATAAGATGAAACTGTTTCTCATGACAGCCTTTTGGAACGTACTGCATATTATGTGTTTATTTTCTATTGTTATGTTCAGGTCTAAGAATTCAATTTTGTCATTGTTAACTGCGGAAGTAAATGTTAGATTGTATTGGTTTGTATTTAAGTTTGTTAGAAATTCATCCAATTGAAGGGCGGAGCCTGACCGCTGAGCTGCATGGAGGTCTGAGCTGAGAGCTCCTGCTACACGGCCCCGTGTTATCGCTTATATATCGTTGGGACACGGCTCAAAATGGTAAAAATAGGGAAGAACAAGCAAGGGGAAGCTCCCACCACTCCCCGGCAGAAAAAAGGTCAAGCAGAAATGGACCGTTTCTTGAAACGAAGGCTGGCAATCTCCCCAGCGCGCATGGACAAGATGGCGGCTCAAGCAAGCGCGGCAGCTTCAGACGAGGAAGCGGAGGAGGAGACGAGCAGCTGCACAGACATCAATGAAACAGAAGGAAGCGAGGTGATTACCAAATCTTTTATTAAAACCACCCTCAAGCAGACCATGGCCCCCTTGTTACAGGAGATAAAAGATCTTAGGCATGACATGAGGGCAATTGGGCATAGAGTGGAATCACTAGAGACCAACCAAGGTCTTATCACAGCGCATAGCTCAGCAGTGACACAGGCCCTTGGAGCTCAGATCAGCTCTCTTAACAACGCTTACTATCTTATAGAAGATCAGGAAAACCGTAGCAGACGGAAAAATGTAAGACTGAAGGGACTACCAGAGTCTATTATCCACACAGATCTGCAATCTGCTGCTATGGATATATTTTCTATGCTGCTTGGTGATGAACGGGCCCAAGCTATCACTATTGAACGCATACACCGCGCTCTTAGGCCGCCGCCCAGACAAGACGAACCACCAAGAGATGTCATCTGCGGCCTTCTCAGCTTCAGAGACACTGCGGAAATTTTACAAGCTGCGAGAGAAAAGAAATCCATTACCCTGGGAGAGGCCCAGATCCTGCTTTTTCAAGACATAGCTCCCTCAACGCTAGCAAAGAGAAGAGCCCTGAAGCCACTCACAGATATCTTGCGCAGCCACAAAACACTGTATCGCTGGCTGTTCCCCTTTGGGATCACTTTCAATGTTGATGGCAGAAGATGCACCATTAAAACTCCATCTGATCTCCCATCGGCGTGGTCCATCCTGGATATAGCGCCATTACAGATCGAATCATGGCTTCCAGTGGATATCGCCCTGCAGAAACTTCCTCCGCTCCCGCAACCAGAAGGGTGGTCGACCGCTACCAGACACAAATCACCTAAAAGTAGGAGATGCATTGATTGACTACATCTCAGCACCTATCAATAATTAAAGACCGGTCCCAGAGTGCAGAAAATGGAGAAGGGCCTGACATCACCTTTTACGCAAGTACCAGATAAGTACTTTTTGTGTTCTGCCTGAAGTGCATTATTTAGCCCACATAGTTCAAAACTATAAACCCCCTCCACATCAAAGTTGAGGGGATGCATGGCCCAACTGTTATTTGGCCATATGGACACACAGACCCACGTTCTGGCCATATGTGTTACTGGGGCCCTATCCTACATCTATGGAACTGTTTCCCTTTGATGACCTGCTCGGCTTACTCCAAATTGAAGACCGTGAAAAACCTCAGTATACCAATTAGAGGACTTATTGACCTCTTAACAGTTTTCTCTCGCCTAAGTTATAACTCAGAATAGGCTAATGTTTATTTCTACTTCTTGTTCAAGCAATGTATTGGTACATGTTACTTTGAACAGACCTTACCTAGAGTAACTAACACCATATTTTTCCTCCTCTATGTGTAACTTGAGCTTTTCCCATCGTTACTGCTTTCATCATTGTTAATAACACGGGGCTGTGATGCCAGGTTAGGATGGACGTTCTTGTTCGCCCTCGGGTGTCACATCCACCATTCATTACAGGGTTAACACTGTTGATTTACCACTTACAGTGGATTCTTATATTATTACCATTTTATATGTTTCATGATGTCTATGTAACTGCTGTTATTAAGATGATATTCTCTCTGTTCTTTCCTATACAAGACCACAATATTCTTGGTGACATTGTACTTGTGATAATAGTTATCCTCGCCTTTTTCAACCTTATTTAGACATGGCGCTGATAAATATTACCACCTTTAATGTAAGGGGCTTACGAACTCCACAGAAGAGATCTCAGGTGATTACATTGTTGAAAAAACACAAAACTGATATATGTTTCTTTCAGGAAACCCATATTAAAACCAACAAGATTCCTAGTCTGCCGACGTCAGTTTACTCACAATGGTATCACTCCACATATTGTTCTGCAGCACGGGGCGTTAGCATAGCTATCTCAAAAAAGCTACCTTTTCAGCTGGATCTGCTACAATCGGACACTGAAGGGAGATACCTCTTCATAAAAGGTACATTAGCTCATACTAAGGTTTCCCTAGCATGCCTCTATGCACCAAATACGGGACAATACAAGTGGCTGAAAGCCACCCTAAAGAAATTTCAGGACTTCGCGGAGGGAGTGAGAATAGTTGGCGGAGATTTAAATATAGCACTGAATCCCCTTTTAGACACATCCACAGGAGTTTCTGCACAACCGTATAAATCACTTGGCGGCATACAGAAACTTATCTCAGAAGCTCAACTCATTGATACGTGGCGTACTCTAAATGTCTCAGAGAAAGATTTTACTTATTTTTCCTCAGTACACCATTCCTTCCAGAGGCTTGATTACATTTTCATGTCAGAAAATCAAATAGAGGCCCTACGCAGCTCTTCAATAGGCCAAATCTCCATCTCTGATCATGCACCCGTAATAACGACCATCTCCTTCAAGGATATTCCAGCAAGGATATGGCAGTGGAGGCTGAATGAGACTTTACTAGATAATGAAAAACATCTTTCTGAGATAACCCATAAATTATCTCTATACTTCTCAGATAACAAACCTGAAGACACCTCACATACTATAGTATGGGAGGCCCATAAAGCCTTTATTAGAGGCGAACTTATCGCACTAGGCTCCATGATCAAAAGAAACAGACAAAAAACTCTCAATTCTCTCCTCTCCCAGATATCACTTTTAGAAAAACAACAAAAAAGATCTAGGGCCACCAATGTATTACCAGACGTTTTATCCCTGAGGCGCCAACTGAAAGAGCATCTAAATATTAAATGTGCTAAAGCGTATCAGTATATTAAATACAAATATTATGCACATGGAGACAGAGGAAATAAAATAATGACTCATCTAATAAAGAAAAGAAAGGATTCACAATACATTAAACATATTAAAAATGCTTCAGGTAGTCTCCTCACATCCACAAAGGATATAGCAGAAGAATTCTGTAAATTCTATACAGATTTATACAATATATCTCACACTAGACAACATTCATGTAGTCACGCGGATGGTGATATCACGCAACATAAAGCTCAAATAGATGACTTTTTGAATAAATTGAATCTTCAAAAAATTTCGGATGCTGATGCATTACACCTAGTCTCTCCCATATCCCAAGAAGAAGTCGAGAGAATTGTCAAATCAATGCCAATGGGCAGGGCCCCAGGACCAGACGGTCTCCCGATTGGATACTATAAAAAACTTTTGCCTACTCTCATACCACATATAACTAGTTGGTGCCAGGCTCTTGCAAACGGCTCATCTCTCCCCAAACAGGCTTTAGAAGCTACCATCACGATTTTACATAAGGAAGGTAAAGATGAGAAGGAATGTAGTAGCTACAGGCCCATATCGCTCCTCAATTTAGATGTAAAAATTTGGGCGAAGCTATTGGCCTCTAGATTGAATTCCCTCACACCTCACCTATTACATCCAGATCAAGCGGGTTTTGTTAAAAATAGGGAAGGTAATTCTCATTCATGTAGGGTCATTAATGCAATACAATACGCTATAAAGCAAAAATCGCACTTAATTTTATTAGGAACCGATGCTGAAAAAGCATTTGATAGAGTCGACTGGACGTATATGGTTCACACCTTGAGTAGATTCGGGATCCCTGACTCCTTTATCAAATCAGTAATGACATTATATACCAACCCGAGCGCTAGAATTAGAGTTAATGGCACTTTGTCTAATACATTCCAGATCTCCAATGGAACGCGCCAGGGATGTCCCCTATCACCCACCCTGTTCATATTAGTTATGGAAGCACTTCTGCAGGCATTCCGGGACTCTAAGGAGATATGTGGTCTGAGAGTGGGTAGGAATGAACATAAATGTGCTGCATTTGCAGACAATCTTCTTTTACTTGTCACAAACCCCCTTCAAGCTTTCTCCCATATAGTTGCTCTTTTTGAAAAATTTGGTTCTTTATCGAACTTCAAGATCAACTATTCCAAGTCGGAAGCGTTAAACATTACTCTCCCACAGAAAGATGTCTCCCAACTGTCCAGCTCTTACCCATTCAAATGGCGTCAGGACAGCTTGCCCTATTTAGGGATCTCCTTAACTAAAGATCCTAACAAACTATTTTCCGCCAACTATTCTCCCCTTCTTAAGAAGATAAAAAGGCAATTGTCATCACTTGTGGTACCGTTTATGTCTTGGATGGGGCGTAAAAACCTTTTACAAACGTACATTTTACCAAAATTTATATATTTGTTACAAATGGTGCCAATACATGTCCCCAGGTACTTCTTTCAACAAATTAGATCTCTCTTTATTTCCTTTTTGTGGAATGGAAGGCGTCCTAGGATAAAATATTCCAGACTGATAATGGACCGCCTCCATGGTGGCTTTGGCTTACCAGATGTTAATTATTACTATAAAGCGATCCAGCTGAAGAGGTGGATACAATTATGTATTCCACGCTTTAGAACATGGGGTGGGGAAATAGAATTAAACATGTTGACAGATGGAAATCTAGCGAATTTATGGGGCATTAAGACATCCCATAATATATCTTATGGCCTAACAAAAGGGGTGACCCAAGTAATACAATCTCTCTCACCCAACATGCAACTATTTTCTAAACTGCCATTATCGCTACCTGCATCACTGACTCCATTCCTTTTGGAATCAAATACTCAAAATATTCCCTCTTTTTGGTCCTCATTTAAGCATATCACATCTACAAAGCTCTTAGAAGAGCTAAGGAAGGGAGACGATACACGTATTATATTCTCTAAGTATACTCAAAGAAACAACTTCTTAGAATTAGCCGAATTCAACAGAACCTGTAAGTTATTACTCTCTGCCTATAATACAACTACAGATTGCACATGGTTTGAAAAACTTGTAATAGCTGAGAAAATGCCCCAACGTGCTATATCCTTATTGCATAAATCAATCTTTTCGCAATTACCAGCTACCACACCAGCATATATCAAAAATTGGGAAGCTGACTTAGGCATAACATTCTCAGAAGCTGATATAGCTAAAATTCATCTACACTCCCACGGTTTCTCTAAATGCATACGTATACAGGAACACTCGTACAAAACAATGACAAGATGGTATAATGACCCATGCAAACTCAAACAAATGAACCTGAGTGATTCTAATGTATGCTGGAGATGTTCCGAAGGAGAAGGTTCACTGGGCCACTTGATGTGGCACTGCCGACTGATTAAACCATATTGGACTCAACTTGAGAAAAACATAAATGACATATGCAAATCATCTATTAAACTATCTCCACAATCAGTCCTTCTTTGGTTACCATCTGACACATGGCACCCAAAACACTTAGATTTACCCACACTGTTAGTTCAAGCTGCTAGACTTCTAATCCCACTCAATTGGTTAAGCAATGCCCCTCCGAGTATAACACAGTGGAGGAATAAAGTAGATCAAATTTATCTTTTAGAAGAGTTAGCCAGCTGGGCAAATAGGAGACATTCTCAATTCGTTAAGCTTTGGGAACCGTGGAAAACATATCGCCAATCTTCAAATTGATTGCTAGATTAATCACATTACTCACATCTACAAATGACAAAAGGCATCTTCCCCCCCCACCCCCTCCCCTCCTAGACGTTATTAAGATCTGCTCACTGATAAGCCATTATCACGATTTGCCCCCTTTTAAGACTCTCCCTTGCCGTATTTTTAACTATGGTTGCTTCATTTTAACCCCTCTCATTTTGGGGTTAGCTTGTATAGGATGTCACCGGCAATTTTCATGTATACAACTTACTAGGATGTGGTCAATAAAACACTCAAACCATTATAATCCATTTTAATTTGTTTAATGCTACTATGTTGTTATGCTCATAAAGGTTGCATAGTACAGAATGAAGTGTTAACCTTTCCTTTCCTTCACTTACCTCGATGCGAGATGTTATTCTTATGTACTTATTGACTCTGATCTAATCGAGGATAATTAGAATACTTTGTTTATAGTTCACTGAACCCATCATCTTGGAAATTCATCCCTCTGACTGTTATACCAGGGGGTGAAAATCTAGATGACTACCCATTACCCCCCCAACCCCTTTTACCCTTCCCATCCATCCTTCCTACCCTTACCTTCCCTTACCTCTCCCCACCCCTTTCTACGATCCTATATTTCTCTGAATGCATACTATGTGTCATTTTCTCATTATGTTACTAAGTACGATGTTACATGTATGTACTATGTTGCTTTATACAAAAAACCAATAAAAAGAGATTTGTTAAAAAAAAAGAAATTCATCCAATTCTTCTTTTCGTCCATATAAATATGACAT
>ONZH01021644.1:0-13115 GCA_900303285.1 Rhinella marina | reverse complement strand
CCGTCTGATCTGTTAGTACACGGCTGCTGTACCTAGAAATATAAAAAAAATAGGCCTTTTTCATTGGCACCTGTACTTTGCGTTCTCTTGCAAAATAATTTATATACGTAGTGTTCATACACACCGTCTGATCTGTTAGTACACGGGCTGGTGTACCTAGAAATATAAAAAAAAAAAAGCCTTTTCATTGGCACCTGTACTTTGCGTTCTCTTGCAAAATAATTGTATATACGTGGGTGTTAATACACACTGTCTGATCTGTTAGTACACGGCTGTGTACCTAGAAATATAAAAAAAATAGGCCTTTTCATTGGCACCTGTACTGTGCGTTCTCTTGCAAAATAATTGTATATACGTGGTGTTAATACACACCGTCTGAACTGTTAGTACACGGCTGTGAAGGCAAAATATTGTAACCAAAAAAAAATAAAATGCGGAGGGGGGCTAGCGGAATCGGACGTGGACGAGGACGGGGGCGCGGAAATGCTGTTGGTGGCCTTGTTGAAGCCAGTGGGGATACAATGCGTGCTGGTGAGGGTCAGCCAGGATCCCACTCATCCAGAATCCCTGCCTTTATGGGACAGTTAAGCAGGGGGCGGGTTGCACCGCTGTTGAGGCCTGAGCAGGTTGAACAGGTGGTGCAATGTATAGCCGATAGCGCTTCCACACAGTTGTCCACCAGCCAGTCATCCACACAGTCTCACTCTGACCCTCCTTCCTCCACACCTGGCCAACAGAGTCATCCCACCATTGACCCCTCCCAGGAGCTCTTTTCGGGTCCTTTTTCAGATGTGCCGGAAGAATCCCAGGAGCTAGCAGAGGAATTTGTTTGTAGTGATGCCCAACCACTTGAGTATTCGCCATCTCCTGCTGATGTGGACCTGAACCAGCATCAGTTATCATGAGAGATGATGATGATGAGACGCAGTTGCCATCAAGGGAGGCTGTTGGAATGTCCAGTGGGCAGGAGGAGGAGCAGAGTGAGGAAGTGGAAGAGGAGGTGGTGGATGACGAAATGACCGACCCCACTTGGCCAGGGGTGATGTCCAGCGGGGAAAGCAGTGGAGAGGTGGTGGTCTGCGCAGCACCGAAAAAGGCAGCAAGAGGCAGAGGGATGTCCAGAGGCAGAGGGATGTCCAGAGGCAGAGGGATGTCCACAGGCAGAGGGATGTCCACAGGCAGAGGACAGTCCAGACAGAGAAGTGAGGCCACAGCCAGCAGGGCCGAAGCTGTTCCCGGCAGCGGGCAGTCGCGCGAAGCTCCCCCATCGAGGCCTCGTACTTCTGTGGTGTGGAGATTTTTTAATGTTTGTGCGGATGACAAACTGAGCGCGGTTTGCACACTCTGCCACTCAAAACTGAGTAGGGGCTCTGAGAAGAGCAATCTGACCACCTCAGGCATGCGGCGTCACTTGGAAGTCATGCACTGGGCTGAGTGGGAGAGAGCAAACGCAATACAACCTGCGCAAGGTCTTCCTGCCACTGCCTCTTCCCCTTTATTGTGTGCTGCCACTGCGGTCCAGACCTCCAGCCAGGACACCTCCACATCTGCCTCTGCCTCGGCTACTTTGGGGCCTTCTCCTTCAGCCTCCCCTTCCCCCGCATCTTCGCCTGCACCTTCACACTCCTCGTCCCATCAACTGTCCATCTCGCAGGCGTTCGACCGCAGGCGGAAGTACGCCTCGAGTCACCCCCAAGCCCAAGCCTTAAACTGCCACATCTCCAAACTGCTGGCCCTGGAGATGTTGCCGTTTAGGCTTGTGGAGACGCAGGCCTTCCGCGACCTGATGGCGGCTGCCGCACCTCGCTATTCCGTCCCCAGCCGCCAATACTTTTCCCGGAGTGCCGTCCCCGCCCTGCACCAGCACGTGTCGCGTGACATCAGGCGGGCCCTGAGGTACGCAGTCTGCGCAAAGGTCCACTTGACCACCGACTCGTGGACAAGCGCTTGTGGCCAGGGACGCTACATCTCTTTGACGGCACACTGGGTGAATGTTCTGGAAGCGGGGACGGGGTCGCAAACAGAGACGGCCTACCTACCACCCCCGCCCAAGATTGCCAGCACGGGTTCTGATAAACCCCCTCCTCTTCCTCCTCCTCCTCCTCCTCTGCCTTAACATCGCCCTCAGCCGCTAGCTGGAAGCGTTGCAGCACTGGCGCGGGGAGACGTCAGCAGGCGGTGCTTAAGCTCATCAGCTTGGGCGACAGGAAGCACAGCGCCCCAGAGGTGAGGGATGCCATATTGCAGCAGACGGAGATGTGGCTGTCGCCGCTGCAGCTAGGACCAGGCATGGTCGTGTGCGATAACGGCCGTAACCTGGTGGCGGCTCTGGAGCTTGCCGAACTCAATCACGTACCATGCCTGGCCCACGTTTTTAATCTGGTAGTCCAAAAATTTCTAAAGACTTACCCCAACCTGGCAGAGCTACTGGTGAAAGTGCGGCGCTTGTGCGCTCACTTTCGGAAGTCAACTGTAGCTGCTGCTAGCTTAAAAAAACTCCAGTAACGCCTCCATTTGCCTGAACATCGGCTGTTGTGCGACCTGCCGACTCGCTGGAATTCCACCTATTCCATGTTGGCCAGGGTGTGTGAGCAGCAGAGAGCATTGATGGAGTACCAGATTATGAATCCACGCGTGCCTCCAACTCAGCTCCCTCAGTTTGCCAACCACGAGTGGCCATGGATGGCAGACATATGCGATGTACTGCGTATCTTTGAGGAGTCCACCAAGAAGGTCAGCAGCGAGGACGCTATAGTGAGCGTAACCATCCCGCTCCTATACGTCCTTAAAGAATCGCTCATCGCAATAAGGGAGAACGCATTGCACGCAGAGGAGACGGGGGTAGGAGGAGACGCAACGGAGCTACACAGTCAGACCACACTTTTGTCTGCTTCACGGTGGCAGTTGCAGGGAGGAGGAGGACGACGTGGAGGTGGCTGTGGAAGAGGAGGAGGATGCTGGCGGCGAGGGTAGCAGTCAGGCTGTGTGCGTCCCATTGGTTCAGCGCGGATGGGGCGGAGAGGAGGCGGAAGAGGAAGAGGAGGAAATGGCAAGTGATCCTTCTGGTGGGGGCAGTGACGTCATGCCTATTCAGAGTCTGGCACACATGGCTGACTTCATGCTGGGCTGCTTTTCCTGGGACACACGTGTTGTCCGGATAGTGGAGAACAAACTGTACTGGGTCTTCGCACTCCTGGACCCCCGGTATAAAGATAACGTCTCCTCTTTTATTCCGGTAGAGGAGAGGACGAATCGATTGCTGGAATACCAGAGGGAACTCGTGCAGAACATGATGGAGATTTTCCCACCCACCATCGCTGGCGGCAGAGAGGAGAGGGTCTCCCAGAGTCCCTCAACATCGATCAGGCCCACAGCCACCAGGGGAACACTCTCCAAGGTGTGGGACACGTTCATGGCACCCCCTCGTGCAACTTCCATCACTGCAGGGCCCGCTATCAGCAGGAGGGACAAGTATCGGCGGATGTTGCGGGAGTACCTGGCAGACCGTACCCCTGTCCTCCCCGATCCCTCGGCGTCCTACACTTACTGGGTCTCCAAGTTGGACACGTGGCTGGAACTGTCCCTGTACGCCTTGGAGGTGCTTGCCTGCCCTGCCGCCAGCGTGCTATCAGAAAGGGTGTTCAGCGCAGCCGGGGGCATTATAACCGATAAGCGCAGCCGCCTGTCAACCGACAGTGCCGACAGGCTGACGCTAATCAAAATGAACAGCAAGTGGATTGACCCGGACTTTGCTTCTCCAACAGTGGAAAGCAGCCAAAAGTGAAGTGCCATCTGTATGAAGTGCCATTTCCTCCTCCACCTCCTCCTCCTTTACCGCCTTAGAATTGCTCCGTAAAAAAAAAATATATATATATTTATGGCTCGCCTCTTGGGCCTACAAACAATTTTTAAGAGGTCTCACCTCTTGGGCCTCCACATAATTTTTAAGAGGTCTCACCTCTTTGGCCTCCACATAATTTTTAAGAGGTCTCACCTCTTGGGCCTCCACATAATTTTTAAGAGGTCTCACCTCTTGGGCCTACAAACAATTTTTCTTATGGCTCACCTCTTGGGCCTACAAACAATTTTTAAGAGGTCTCACCTCTTGGGCCTCCACATAATTTTTAAGAGGTCTCACCTCTTTGTCCTCCACATAATTTTTAAGAGGTCTCACCTCTTGGGCCTCCACATAATTTTTAAGAGGTCTCACCTCTTGGGCCTACAAACAATTTTTCTCATGCCTCACCTCTTGGGCCTACAAACAATTTTTAAGAGGTCTCACCTCTTGGGCCTCCACATAATTTTTAAGAGGTTTCACCTCTTGGGCCTCCACATAATTTTTAAGAGGTCTCACCTCTTGGGCCTCCACATAATTTTTAAGAGGTCTCACCTCTTGGGCCTACAAACAATTTTTCTCATGCCTCACCTCTTGGGCCTACAAACAATTTTTAAGAGGTCTCACCTCTTGGGCCTCCACATAATTTTTAAGAGGTTTCACCTCTTGGGCCTCCACATAATTTTTAAGAGGTCTCACCTCTTTGGCCTCCACATAATTTTTAAGAGGTCTCACCTCTTGGGCCTACAAACAATTTTTAAGAGGTCTCACCTCTTGGGCCTACAAACAATTTTTAAGAGGTCTCACCTCTTTGGCCTGCACATAATTTTTAAGAGGTCTCACCTCTTGGACCTACAAACAATTTTTCTCATGCCTCACCTCTTCGGCCTACAAACAATTTTTAAGAGGTCTCACCTCTTGGGCCTACAAACAATTTTTATTATGGCTCACCTCTTGGGCCTTAATACAATTGTTAAGAGGTCTCACCTCTTGGGCCTACAAACAATTTTTAAGAGGTCTCACCTCTTGGGCCTACAAACAATTTTTATTATGGCTCACCTCTTGGGCCTTAATACAATTTTTAAGAGGTCTCACCTCTTTGGCCTCCACTTAATTTTTTTGAGGGCTCACCTCTTGGGCCTCCACATAATTTTTTCGAGGGCTCACCTCTTGGGCCTCCATATAATTTTTTCGAGGGCTCACCTCAAGCTAACTTTGCGCACTCATTAAAATATTTTCACAACAAGGACCTAAGAGCCCTCGATGGGAGAGCTTTGTGTGGGGGCCTGTTATAGGGAAGAGATGCGGCGCTGCGGGCTCTAGCCTGCCTTCTCCATGAGCCTCTGGCCAGCCCATGGCCTCTTCCTGCCTTTTGCGGTCCTACGCATCCCTCAACATCCCCACTGCTTTACCTGCTAGACATGACACTGGGCCAGGTCGGGTCACTGACTTCGTCATACTCAACCACCTCCTCTTACACTGCCTCACTTTGCTCCAACAGCCTCCCTTGCTGGCAACTGTGTCTCATCATCGTCCCTAATCATTTTACACTTTAGTGCCCGTTCCACACCACCATCAGCTAGAGATGGAGCTTGCTCCAGTGTTTGGGCATCAGAACAAACAAAATCCTCAGATAGCTCCTGCGATTCTTGCATGGGTGGGAACACTGGGTTGATAACATTGGGCAGGGTGGGAGGAAGGAGGGTCAGAGTGAGGTCCCTGCAGTTTCTGCAGGCTATCGACGAGACTGGACTTTGTGGACTTGACTGGGTGGTGGACAGATTTAACAAATCTAGAAGGAGAAGGAGGGGTTTGCCGAGCTGTCTGTAAGGGTTGCGGAAATCCAGACAGAACCAAGGCCCAAAACTTGGGTGGGGGTAGCAGGTTTGCCCGTCCCCGCCTCCACAACATTCACCCAGTGTGCTGTCAGGGAGATGTAGCATCCCTGGCCTCAAACGCTTGTCCAAGTGTTGGTGGTCAAATGGCCTTTTGCAGTAACCGTGTTACTCGGGCGTGGATGATGTTTTGGGACATGTGCCTGGGCAAGGCAGGGATGGCACAGAGGGAAAAATAGTGATGGCTTGATTGCTTTCCCCCTTGCCTATGCCATCTGTGGTTGTCATAGGCAACGTGATTTTAAGGGGTGCAGAATTTTATCTTCTTTTTTGTCTAGTTTGGCTTGGGGTCCATGGCAATGTAGAGGAAAGAAGGTTTCCTTGTATGGTCTCACTTTACAGAGAGGTTATATTGTCTTTGGAGTGTATTGTTGAGAGGCTGTGATAGTGGCGTAATAGTGCGACTTGGGCGCGTTATATGCACCCAGACATGCTTCCCCTGCTGTCCCAGTTGCATTCCAGCAGTGTTGGCATCCTTTTCTGAGGTTTCAGGGTGGACTTGGTGACCTCCAAGTGGTCGAATTGAGATTTCCAAGTGGCGAGCATTTTTTCCCCATAGACTTTAATGGGATTCGATATTCGGTCGAATAGTCGAATTTCACGGTCTATTCGAATCGAATTTCGAACTTTCGAATATTTCACTACTCGCTCATCTCTACTCCTAACCCCTTTAAAAATTATAAATTTAGGGTCCATTCACACTTCCGCATAATGGGTCCCCATCCGTTCTGCCTATCTGACCCATTTATTTTCAATCACAGTGTGCCGTCCGCATCTGCATTTCCGGTCTGTGGCCCCCCCAAAAAATAGAACATGTCCTATTCTTGTTCCCAATTGCGGACAAGAATAGGCATTTCTATGATACCCCCCTCCCTGCATGTGCAGTCTGCAAATTGTGTAAAGCACATGGGCCGGTATCGCAATATGCAGATCTGCCAAACACAACGTTCGCGTGAAAGAAGCCTGAGGCCTCTTTCACACGGGCGAGATTTCCACGCGGGTGCAATGCGTGAAGCAAATGCATTGCAGCCGCACAGAATCATGACCCATTCATTTCAATGGGTCTGTGCACATGGGCAAATCTTTTCATGCATAAGTTTGTTGTTGCGTGAAAATCGCAGCATGTTCTATATATTGCGTTTTTCACGCAGCCCTGGCCCCATTGAAGTGAATGGGTCTGCGTGAAATTCGCATTGCATCTGCAACCAAGTGCGGATGCAATGCGTGATTCACTGATGCTTGCCTAGCAATGTTGTTTGTAAGCATTCAATTTTTAATCACGTGCGTGCAAAATGCATTCATACGCATTGCACCCGCACGTTAAAATCTGAACAAACACATGCAATCACAGACAAAATTGACGGCGATTGCGTGCGGATTGGTGCAAATTTTTCTCATCGCACCCTGAACACATCCAGACTGAATCCGGAACGTTCGTGTGAAAGAGGCCTAAGGCTACGGCTACACGGCGACAATAAGTCACGCGACACATAGTGCACGACTACACAATGACAGTTGTCGCCGGACATTGATGTCGCAGTAATGTTATGCTTCAATTTTTCTAATGTAAGTCTATAGTGTTGCATTGCGACATGTGACATGCTGCAACTATGACGCAACAGTTGCCAAAAAACACATCCTGGAAGCAGTTTTTGCAACTGTCACGTCGCAGTATGTCGCATATTACAGTGCGACCCCATAGACTTACATTATAAGAATTGTTGTGCAACATTACTGGGACAAAATGTCTTGCAACAAATGTCGTCGTGTAGCCCTAGCCTTATAGAGCTGGCCAGGTGCGGGCCGCCAAACACTTGTGGACGTGTGAATGTACCCTTAGATGGTGTTGCGGGATCTGCATCCATGATATAAATTTCAAGCAGCCAATGTGTGCATGTTACTGGGTGCACAATGTGTGCATGTTACTGGGTGCCCAATGTGGGCATGTTACTGGCTGCCCAATGTGTGCATGTTACTGGGTGCCCAATGTGGGCATGTTACTCGGTGCCCAATGTGGGCATGTTACTGGGTGCACAATGTGGGCATGTTACTGGGTGCCCAATGTGGGCATGTTACTGGGTGCACAATGTGCGCATGTTACTGGGTGCACAATGTGGGCATGTTACTGGGTGCACAATGTGGGCATGTTACTGGGTGCCCAATGTGGGCATGTTACTGGCTGCCCAATGTGGGCATGTTACTGGGTGCCCAATGTGGGCATGTTACTGGGTGCACAATGTGGGCATGTTACTGGGTGCCCAATGTGGGCATGTTACTGGCTGCCCAATGTGGGCATGTTACTGGCTGCCCAATGTGGGCATGTTACTGGGTGCCCAATGTGGGCATGTTACTGGGTGCCCAATGTGGGCATGATACTGGGTGCACAATGTGGGCATGTTACTGTGTGCACAATGTGGGCATGTTACTGTTTGCACAATGTGGGCATGTTACTGTGTGCACAATGTGGGCATGTTACTGTGTGCACAATGTGGGCATGTTACTGTGTGCACAATGTGGGCATGTTACTGTGAGCACAATGTGGGCATGTTACTGTGAGCACAATGTGGGCATGTTACTGTGTGCACAATGTGGGCATGTTACTGTGTGCACAATGTGGGCATGTTACTGTGTGCACAATGTCGGCATGTTACTGTGTGCACAATGTCGGCATGTTAGTGAAGGACACAGCTGGGCATATTACTGTGTACATCTTACTGGGTGCACAATGTGTGCATGTTACTGGGTGCCCAATGTGTGCATGTTACTGGCTGCCCAATGTGGGCATGTTACTAGGTGCCCAATGTGGGCATGTTACTGGGTGCTCAATGTGGGCATGTTACTGGGTGCCCAATGTGGGCATATTACTGGGTGCCCATGTGGGCATGTTACTGGGTGCCCAATGTGGGCACGTTACTGGGTGCCCAATGTGCGCATGTTACTGGGTGCACAATGTGCGCATGTTACTGGGTGCACAATGTGCGCATGTTACTGGGTGCACAATGTGCGCATGTTACTGTGTGCACAATGTGGGCATGATACTGTGTGCACAATGTGGGCATGTTACTGTGTGCACAATGTCGGTATATTAGTGAAGGACACAGCTGGGCATATTACTGTGGGCATGTTACTGTGTGCACAATGTGGGCATGTTACTGGGTGCACAATGTGCGCATGTTACTGGGTGCACAATGTGCGCATGTTACTGGGTGCACAATGTGCGCATGTTACTGGGTGCACAATGTGCGCATGTTACTGGGTGCACAATGTGGGCATGTTACTGGGTGCACAATGTGGGCATGTTACTGGGTGCACAATGTGGGCATGTTACTGGGTGCACAATGTGGGCATGTTACTGGGTGCACAATGTGGGCATGTTACTGGGTGCACAATGTGGGCATGTTACTGGGTGCACAATGTGCGCATGTTACTGGGTGCACAATGTGCGCATGTTACTGTGTGCACAATGTGGGCATGTTACTGTGTGCACAATGTGGGCATGTTACTGGGTGCAAAATGTGGGCATGTTACTGGGGGCACAATGTGGGCATGTTACTGGGTACACAATGTGGGCATGTTACTGAGTGCACAATGTGGGCATGTTACTGGGTGCACAATGTGCGCATGTTACTGTGTGCACAATGTGGGCATGTTACTGTGTGCACAACATGGGCATGTCACTGGGTGCACAATGTGCGCATATTACTGGGTGCACAATGTTCGCATGTTACTGGGTACACAATGTGCGCATGTTACTGTGACAAATTTAAAAATAAGTTTGTTTATTTTGGTCTGATTTATAAATTTTTCTATGTTTTTTAGGCAGAATGCCGTCTTGCATTGTGCAAGGATGTCAGACCACTTCCAAAAAACGGGAACGTTCCGTCATCCTCCATTCCTTTCCTTGTGATGTTGAAAGAATATGGCAATGGCTTCGTCAAACAGGACAGTACCTTGATAATCTTGAAGAAATGGTTTGGAAAGTCAAGGAGGGCACACTGTATGACAACTATCGGATGTGTTCCTTACATTTTTCAAATGATTCTTACAGTCATCACGAAGACCGTATAAGATTAACACCAAATGCTATTTTTCCCTTTCAATCATCACTTATTCCACAATCCTCTGAAGACCTGGAACAGCCAAGTACTAGCCGGCAGACAGTAACTCAATCTATGTCCCTTGCCACAAGCACAATTCCTTGTGTTAGTGCTTACACTGGCTCAACTAGTACGCTGACGGTTACGTGGACCAACACAGTAACAACTACTACATCATCTGTTTCATATTACAATTTTGTTGCTAAAAATTTATCAATATTGATTAAAACCTTTCCGTATACTGCTTCTGGCACAAAAGTGTTAGCTGCCACCAAAAGAAGCCAGCCTCAGTACGAGGCACTCCCAAAACGGAAAATTATTCGACAAACCCTATTTGATCCTGCCACCACCAGTGAAACTAGTTTGTCCCCTTTAGGCACATCCACAATGTGTTCTCGATCAACTGAACCAATTTCCACCCAAACACCAAGCATCAGTTCCAGATCTTTGCAGCAAAGTCTAATACACTTGGAGCATGATTATTACTCCAGAACTGATGACAGAGTTTGCACTTCTTCTTTGATTTCACCATTTACCCCCCAAAAGAATCGATTGTACAAATGCCACCAAGCCACAAACCAGGTCTTTTGCCGTCAATACGGAGCATTTCACGTGTAAAAGAGACAAACAAATTCAAACTATTTTGCCTGGAAAACATAGACATGTACAATGTGACCTTATTGGAAACTTGGACAAAAAAAGGGTTATGGAAGACACAATATCTTTACTGGACCCTGAAAATGTATTTTGGGAATCAAGTACTAATTGCGATCATGAGGAAAATCAGTCCCCGACTCAACGTCCTCCTAAGAGGAAGAAGAAAAAATCATGCAAACAATATCTAAAATGTCAAATAAGGAGTATGCCAACGGTGGAAGAAATTACATTAGAGCCAACAACAGCAACTGCCACAACAAGCTTTGTGTTCTTGAGAACGTCCTCGCCTTTGACAGCCAAACCATTGCCCAATTTATCCTCTAAAATGCAAGAGATAAATCTCACTGGTTATACCTCTGATCATGAGGACAATAATCAATTCAATAGAGACCAGCTATCCAGTAGTTTGGCAGAGTTCCAACAATTGTCACCTATAAATAGTGCAGCAGTGGCTGAAGAAGACAGAGCACCAGACATACAGGAGGAAAATGTGGAGACCACAGCTACTACTATTGAGGACCCCGAGGATGCGTGTCTGTAATATGTTCAAATGGTCATGTTTTCAAACTTTGGAAAAGCCAACCAAGACATGGACGGAAACCAATCGGAAATGTTTTGTTATCTGCAGCAGTGGTCCTTAGTGGTTCCAGTTTCCACAAAATGAAGCTTTTCCTAAACCTTTTTAACCCTTTCAGTACCGAGCCACTTTTCACCTCAAATCCCAGGCCGTTTTTTGAAAATTTGACATGTGTCACTTTATGTGGTAATAACTTTTGAACGCTTTTACTTATCCAGGCCATTCTGAGATTGTTTTCTTGTCACATATTGTGCTTCACGACAGTAGTAAATTTGTGGCAAAATATTTCATTTTTATTTATGAAAAAATGCCAAATTTACAAAAAATTTGGAAAAATTTGCAAATTTCCAAATTACAATTTCTCTAATTTCAAAATACATAGTAATACCTCCAAAAATAGTTATTATTTTACATTCCCCATATGTCTATTTTATGTTTGGATCATTTTGAAAATGACATTTTATTTTTTTTTGGGACGTTATAAGGCTTCTAAGTTTAGAATCAAATCTTAAAATTTTAAGAAGATTTCCAAAACCCATTTTTTTAATGGACCAGTTCAGATATGAAGTCACTATGTGGGGCTTATATAGTGGAAACTCCCCATAAACCACCCCATTTTAGAAACTACACCCCTCAAGCTATACAAAACTGATTTTACTAGGTTTGTTAACCCTTTATGTGTTCCATGAGAATTGATGGAATATTGGAATGAAATTTCAAAATTTCATTTTTTTTGCAGATTTTAAATTTTAATCCATTTTTCTTTGAAACATAACAAGGAATAACAGCAAAATAAAACTCAAAAACTATTACCCCGATTCTGGAGTTTACAGAAATACCCCATATGTGCGCAAAAACTAATGTATGGGGCGCAGCAGGCTTTAGAGTGCAAGGAGCACCATATGGCTTATGGATAGCGGAATTAACTGGAATTATAATTGGGAGCTATGTCGCACATGAAGACACCCTAAACTGGCCCTACAGTGGAAACCCCTAAAAAGTGACCCCATTCCAGAAACTACACCCCTCAAGGAGTATTTCAAGGTGTGTAGTGCGCACTTTGACCCATCAGGCGTTTCACAGAATTTGGAAACTCTTGGCTGTAAAAATGAAAAAATACAATTTTTTCCAGAAAAAGTTGCTTTACGCACACATTTTTCACATTCACAAGGGGTTAAAGGAGAAAATGCACCCCGTATTTTGTTCCCCATTTTCTCCCCATTCAGGAGACACCACATTTGTGCTCGTAGCCCGCTGTATGGGCGCACAGCAGGCCCCTAGAGGCAAACAGCAAAATATGGATTTTGTAGGCCAGAATTTACAGACATGTTTTTTAAGTGCCATGTCTCATTTAAATAATTCCTGAGGTCCCCAGAAATTAAAAACCCCAAGAAGTGACCCCATTTTGGAAAGAGCACACCCGTACGAACATTTTAAGTGGTAGAAAGGGTACTTTTTTACAAACTGGTGTCTCACAGAAGGCAGAAATGCAAGTAACAGTATTTCAAAGCACACATTTGTGAAAATGAAAAATTACAAGCAGACCCCAATTTTTCAGATTCACAAGGGGTTAAAGGAGAAAATGCACCCCAATACATGTTCCCCATTTTCCCCCCATTAAAACAACACCCCATTTGTGTTCGTAGCCCGCTGTATGGGCGCACAGCAGGCCCCTAGAGGCAAACAGCAAAATATGGATTTTGCAGGCCAGAATTAACAGACATGGTTTTTTTAGTGCCATGTCTCATTTAAATAATTCCTGAGGTCCCCAGAAATTAAAAACCCCAAGAAGTGACCCCATTCCGGAAACTACACCCCTCAAGGAGTATTTCAAGGTGTGTAGTGAGCACTTTGACCCATCAGGCGTTTCACAGAATTTGGAAACACTTGGCTGTAAAAATGAAAAAATACAATTTTTTCCAGAAAAAGTTGCTTTACGCACACATTTTTCACATTCACAAGGGGTCAAAGGAGAAAATGCACCCCAAATTTTGTTCCCCATTTTCTCCCCATTCAGGAGACACCCCATTTGTGCTCGTAGCCTGCTGTATGGG